>JAQGAZ010002531.1:0-17108 GCA_034692225.1 Polydesmus complanatus
AAACCTAAATAACTTTTGAAATCGATGAGATATCGACCAACGGACAACGGCATCGTGTTCCTGAGGTCATTTTACATTTAAAAATCCACTTTTAAAGAATTTTTAACACACTTGCTTTTTTACCCCATTCCTGAGTTTCTAACAAATGGGAAGGCTAAAATAAGGGAATTTTAAAATTTCAACTGTTCATAACTCGAGAACCAGTCATCCGATTTCTTTCAAATTTTTTATGGGTATGTAAAATGACGTCTTCTTTACAATGACGCAACTTTCAAGTCTCTAGCTTTCTTAGTTTTTGAGTTATTCAACCGAAAAGTTTCAAAAAAGTGCCCTTACAGAGAAAAGTTTTATCTGTAACATCAGCTGGAAAAATCTTAAAAGTTATAGCCTAAACAATAACAATGTTAATCGTTCCCCGCTAATTATTAATAAATATTGAACCCATCGAAAAAAATTAATAAAACAAAAAAAAAAAAGCTCACCGTAAATTCGACGAGCATCTTTCTCCCTATCTTGGTCATCATGGTATCCGTCACAGTGATCACGGTCTCTACTGCGTTCTCTATCACGCGATCTGGATTGCTCACGTCATCTGCCTTGATCCCGATGTGGCAGCAATCATTCTCTCTCACAAGACCTTTCACAAATGACCTCCTCTATACAATGGTGAAGCCTACAAGTTTCCATCTTTTTTGGTTTGTATGTTATGATGCTAAGGCTTTTCAGAAAATAACAAAAAATAGACATTACATTAAGAATCATATAAAAATCAATTGTATTTACCTTAAACTTTTGAGTTGAAATAGTTTGTACACCTAAAAATAAGCCCTGAAAATAAATCCTGAAAAAAAAAACCCGAAACAAAAACCTGAAAAAAAAAACCTAAAAAAAAATCCTGAAAACAAAAAACTTCTAAAGAAATTCGACTTCTTTTCTGAAAAAACAAAAAAGTTAGCCATTATTTTAGAAATTGATTATTAAAATAGATTATATTGACTTTAAACTGTTGAGTTAAAATCTTTTGTACATTTTGAAATCTTTGATTTGAATTTCTTAAATAAATTGCCATGTTCAAGTTTCAACAGTAGATTTCACTTTGAATCCTAGACGTTTTGATATTGAAGCTCTTAAATCAACAATCGAGTCATTTCACAAAACTGAGTGACCAGTTCATTAGTTATCCGGTCTATATAATTAACTAATATAAAGGTCGTTAACTTTCTAATAAAATTTTCTTAAAAGCTTTGCTCAATTTTTATCAATTGGTGATCCGTTCACTCACATAAAATCAAGATAGTGGATTTGGTATTACGTTTGGAACTGCTCCCTCTACATGTACTTGTAGAGCTGAATGACTTTCGGTTTGAGCGACTTCATCTCTCAGTCCAACCCTCTGTTGAAAGCCACCAACTTCTTCAGCTGATTCCCTAGATCAGCCGTACTCTTCAGCAACTCATCCAGGCATACGTAAAATTATCCTTTAAACTAAAGCACAAAACAAAAACAAAAAAACGAATCGATCGACGACATCGATCAATAAAGTCTACACGAATTGTTAGCGAAAGCTTAGATGACGTCACTCTTGTCTAATGCGTAATGGCGAAAGTGACGTCACTTAAGCTTTTGCTAACAATTCGAGCTGTAGCTAAAATTATGCACATGGAGATTGAAGCTTTTGCTTAGAAAATCAAGATTTTAGCTAAAGCTTATTTTTATGCATTCCACCCATTGATTTCAGTCGTTCTTTTAAGTTTTTTCATTTGTCAGCTGAAACTTCAAGACAAAAGTGCTGTTTTTGATATAAATTTCATTTGACATAATGACGAGACAAAAAAAACATGATAAAAGAACAAAAAGTAAATTTAATTAGTTATACCACAATTATTATAATTATGAACAACAATAGGCCTAATTAATATTAAGGTACATTACATATTCGAAATTATTTTTTCCAAAATAAAAATTTTAATAAAAATAACTTCGTGTACGCTGTCGACGGCCTTCACTGGCTCAAGAATAAGTACCGGCTCTTAAAAGTTTTTTTTTTTTTTTTGACTATTATATCAACAAACAAAGAGAAGAATAAGGGTAGAAATAAAAAGTATTATAAACTATTAAAAATATACAAGATAAAAATGAAGCGTAAAACGACCATTTTTAAAATGTTAGTCTTCGCCTCAATTTTAATTGAACCAAAAAAGTAGAAGAAAGAATAACAAGATAAAAATAACGTACAACGAGAGTTAATTCGGAAAAATAAAATACGATAACATTTACAATTTTTGATGTTAGAATATCTCACCTATCGTTCCTGCCAATCACCCCATCCTATCATCAATCCAATAATAAAAATAATTAAATTAGATTCTCGATTGAGCATTTCGTTTTATCGTTTAATTTGTTTTCGAATAAAACTGAAAAGTTACGAGAGAAGCCATAAGTCGTTTAAAATCGTTAAAACAATCGGTACCATTTCAAATACCGGAACTTTACACCTAAACATCCAAAACCTGATGTTGAAATCGATTTTAATACTGGTTCCTGTTTCCGAAAAGCAACGGAAACTTACAAAGTTCCATTAGAAATTAAAAATAATCTTTCTCGATTAGTCATCGAAAAGAATAACCAAACATTGCAATGTTCAATGAAATGAGATTTAATAAAAAAAAAATCTCGTTTAGGATTAATGGAACATCGTACAAAGCAATTTGAGTTTGGATTGCTAGGTTAAAATGCGGCAAACATGGTACCGATTGTCCAACTATCAAATATTTCCAAATCAAATAATAATATTACAATAATTATTCAACAAAAAAATATTAAAATTAAATATTTACAACTATTGTTTCAGTATGTTAAGACAGCGCTGCCAATTAACAAAAATGCACAAATTTTTTATAATAATATAATTAATGAGTTATAAAACATTTGAAAAAATAAATTACTTACCAGTAACGGTTGTTTTTTTTTTTCCCCTTGGTTTATAAAATTCAGTTTTATTATCAAACAATTTGTGATTCTTTTGTTGATTCGCAATTGTCTTATTGAATTATTGTTTTCTATCAATTGTTTTAATTAATGAGTAGAACACAATATTATGTAACATATACATAATTAAAAAATATATAAATACAGTATATATATAATATTTTATATATTATATATATATTTATATATATATATTGTAATGAATGTGTGTTGGCAATGGATTCAACTACTACTGTGTTTGGCTAGATGAGGAGCTGCGGCTTCTGCTTCCGCTAATAGTCCATTGGCCAAAGTGGCGGCCGTCGAGCGGTTTCGAACACGTAATCCTTCAGTCGTAACGGAAGTGCTGCTGGCCAATATAATGTGACCATTCTTATGATTTGCCGTGTGTCCGTTGGACGTAGAGTCGTCTTTCGTCTCCTCGTTGGATGAGGGAACCAATTGCCTCTTTCTCATCTCCATTCGATAAGCCGCTCTCTGCATCGAAAATTTAATCCATTTAACAAAATACATAACAAAAAAAATCGTAATTAATTGACGTTACCAATCCGTGTTTGTAGGCGTTGCGGTAAAAATTTCCGAAAAGCACCATGAAAGAGAACATATAAATCACCAAGAAATATTGCATCCAACGAGTGAAAGTACAGCCGGTGAGAATTGCGTTAATTCCTAACACTAAACCACCTGTGAATTGAACCTAAATTTGAAAGAATAACAACGATTAGATGACATCAATTTGACAAATTCGCGCAAGCAATTACCGAAAAAATAAAATAACGCATTAGCAAGGTTTGTTTGCGTTTGCTTATAGCATTCAAACGATAAAAAAAAAAATTTCAAATTACATAATAATCTATTTGTTAATACTGTAATGGTTTATTTAAAAATATAAAAAAATTAACTTTTTTGTTTTAAATACAGTAATGATAATACTGTACTAGAAATTTTATATTTGTGGACACAATAAATGACATACTCGTATCTTGGTACAGTATTCACTGTATAATTCCATTATAAATAAATCGAAATTCTTAATTTTTACTGATATTTATTTCAAGGTTCATACGGACAAAACTTTCTTACCAATTGAATGATAGTAAGGTACTGTTTCCACCATAAGTACTTTCTAACGTTGGGTCCTAATGCGGAAAGACCATAATAAGAGTACATAAGAACGTGGATAAATGCATTAATCATCGGTCCAAGGAAAGCTGAATAAATAAAATAAAAAGTTTTAATAACACAAATTTTAATTGCTGCAGTTTTATAAATTTAAATCATTTGGGCAACTGTGTAAAATTTTATTGCAAAAATAATAATTAAAGTAAGTTATTTGAGCATCATTAACTCCTGAAATTAAAGCATGGCTTTTAAAATCGGATTGAATCGGTTTAAACTACTGTATTTGAACCGAGCTTAAATTAATGTGGAAATGCAACAAAAGCATTGCATGTTAAGTTGGTTGAATAAAATAATCAAAAGACGTTTTATATCTAAATAAAAAGTAATGAGCATTTTTTGCATGCTTAAATGTGCCGACTACTTCACCCGACTAAAATGATTTAAACCGAAATGAATTTTAATATACTCGCGGCTACTTCGTTTAATCGAGTTATGCGGCTCAATGTCAAACAACGACGCAATAGACACGTCATTAAAACGAATAAAAAACTTAATTATTCCACAAATTAAAATAAATATGACGGAAAAAGTGAAAAAAAAAAAAAAATCCAACTAATGTTTATGTTGACTTGACGTTAAGGGTAATGGTAAACAAAGGTTTTAAGGTGACGTACAATTGTGCTTCTCACATTGTGTTGCAAGATTTATTTTGTCATTAAGGTTGAAATTATTTCTCTCACCCACTTTTAAGTCTTCCTCCCACCCTCCCCTGACTTCGTTGCGTCAACAATTGCCTTTGCCAGCGGCAAATAGTTTTTTCAACAATTTTTACAAAACATTTTTTAATACTTTTCTTTTTTATTTGAGTTTTCTCGTTTTGGATAAAATTATGTTTTAAAAAAAAAACATAATTAATTGGATAAGATGTATTTTTTTATTAAAATTTTTTTTTTTTTTTTACTGTCATGTTTTCCGGTTAAATGTATTAGTTGGCTCGCCAAGGATAAGTGATTGTTAATAATAAAATACAATGCACTTGTCACACTTAACTAGCTCAAGATTAATATTTTTAATATCAATAAATTTACGTTTGAATGACTTTTGCGTAAAGGTATATTTGATGAAACAAATTTATCTTCTGATTTACTTTGCTGAAATATAGAAATAACTTTTATAACACAAAACAACTGAAATAAAAACTATATTTTTTATAGCAGCTGTTATACCTAACAAACCTTCAAAGATACGATCAAAGTACTTCGTTATTTGGAATGTTATTTTTGAAGGAAAATACAGTAATGGCAATGCACAAAGTTTATTTACATTTTCTTTCTTTCATTTATTATTATTATTTTTTTTTTGACGAAGTCATTTTCAATTGCAGTTTCATAAAAGTGTAGGCCGAAATCTTTACTTAAGAATAACCGTGGCTATTTTAAACTAAATTTCATATACCGGTAGTTGAGTTTCTTATAAGAAATCTGGAATACAAATCAAGTATAGTTATAAAACTTTAATTTAATCTGGCTTTAAAGTTTTCTGATTTCCCCATAGTCGTTCAGTTAAAACGAGGCAACTTTTACTTAGTTTTTGTTATTTTCAGTTTTAGGGAACAAATGTGTGAAAAAGGTAATATTTTTGTAAGTATAGTGCCTGCCCTTTGCAAGCAACATCTGCGAGACCATAAGTTAAATTAAAAAATAGTTAATTACCTGAGCCGCTGGGCACCCATCTAGAGCCCATCCACCAAAATGCAAACATAGTGGAGTGATGATAGACGTGTAGGAAGCTAAGTTGGTTATTTTTCTTCCTCACGATGAAGAAAAATGTATCGAAAAACTCAATGTACTTAGAAGTAAAGTAAATATACAAAGCATCGACCACCTGCGAAAAGAAATGATTAGTGCTAACATGTTTGAGAGTGATAGACGAGAGTTTTACATACTTTCATTTCATCCGGATGAGTGGATTCGGACACAGGTTGACAAAACCAACTGTAACGCCGTCTATACGATCCGATCGCCAACTACAAGAAAAAGAATGATGGTTTTCAAATTACACTACATGTACATGTACTGTCATCATTTTCAAATTTGAGCTATTTATCAAGTACAATATTATCAACCGCAATAAAAGCAATCTGGATAATTAATTGTAGTAAATTATAAAGATTTTTGATAAATTCCGATTTTTGCAGAAATTTCAAGTGTTTTTGTGCTACATTTTTTTTTTTTTAACTCGAATGGAAGTTATGCATTACAGTACTACAAAATTGAAACAAAAGCATTTTTAACCCATGTTTACCACTAGCAGTTAACATTTTAAGTGGGTGAAAAAATTCTAAACTTAATAAAAAATAAAATTCATAACGTTTCGGAAAAAATCCACCTTAATTATACTCCATAATTATTATTTATTCATCTACCATAAATAATATTTTGACATTAGCTATAACTTTCAGGATAAAGTTTTTTTTAATAACAAAAATACTTTGCTTTTATCTTAGATTTTAAAAAAATGAGTTCTCAATAATAAAAAAAACTGGCACTAATTAAACATGCTCCAATAATATAGTTTTGTTAATTTTTTTGAATTAATTAAATTTGATAATAATAATTCAAATTTGTGGCCATTATTTACAACCAGAAAATTGTAATGTAATCTGTAAAAGTTGGTTAACTGGTTTTTGTCAATTGAAATATAACTACGTGTAGTATTATAAAATAATATTTTGTTGCAGCGAATTTTTTTTCACAGGAACAAACCTTGGATAATAGCTGAGAAAATGGTTGTGGATCAATAAACTATATCACTGTGCCACAAGGTTAACATTTATTTGCGCAACCGATATGGAGTATAATTATTGCGAGTGAACCTGTGATTTTGTTGTAATGCATAAACCTAACCGCTCAATTTTAAAAATATGTTTCTATTTTATGATGGGATAATAAAAAGTAGATAATAACAGAGATGGGGGGAGGAGTTTATATCTGTTATGCAAAACTGCGTGTTATTATTTGACAGAATCAAATTGAAGTTAACACTGTTCAAAACATACACTACATTACTGTACATGTTTTGAACACTTAGCTTCTCAAAATATATGATGCAATAATAATTATTATCAGCTATAAAAAAGGACAAATAAGTAATTATCACGACGTGCAGACAATAACAAGAAAAAGATTTAAAAGTAGTTCTATATTTTCTTAATCGCGCAATTATGATAAGTTTCAAATATTGGAAGCAACTTATATGTATCACACTTGTAAAAGCAATTAATAGAAACGCATGCAAAAAAAGAGTAAAATGATAAAATAAATAAATTTTAACCTAAGTAAAGCAATTGGCTATTTTTTAAATTATCGTTACCAATGATTTATTATAAAAGATGTTAATCAAAAATAAGGGAAAAAAGCTAAATGTATCCCTTTCCGATCAATAATTAAATATTGCACTAGTTTAACCATCAGTAACTTATATTATTATTATTAAAATTTTACCTTAATAACCCTGTGCAGTAGTAATTGGGACTGAATAAAACTTTTTACTTTTGAAACATGAAACCTTTTTGGTGCTTCGGATATAAAAAGTTGTCATTCAAAAAAAAGCTAATTTCAATTTTTCGGATTTAAAATTTGATGCTTTTCACATTTTTTGTAAAATATTTAACTAGTTCTTATTGACTATTATGTGTCAATGTCCATATTTTGCTGCTTTTTTCAAATCAATATATTAATCACTTTTCTTTACGAGTTGTGAATCAGTATCGTAAGTTATAAAGTTGCAGCAGCCAAAAATTGTATGAAACTACTAAATACAATAGAATAAATTACAGTACATGTACCAGGTAATTATTGTTTACAGCTATGTTTGCAATATGATATCGTGCCATTCAAAGATTTGATTAAAAAGATAAAAGATTTAATTTATTTTACGACACATAAATTAATCGTAAACAGTGATAATTAATACGTAAAGAATAATAAAGTATTAAATTTAAGTGTTTTTTGTATTATCATCTAACGGGACGAGGTGTAAATACCGTTCGTTTTTGCACCGAAGTGTCGATACTTTTGAGTGCATGTTTTGGTTTTTCGGATAATAGTTGTTTGTGAGTACATGCACAAGGTGACCCAAACACTCGACTTACCAGCATAAAAATATAGAAGTTTAAGACGGTGATAAAGGCGTTGTAGAAGATGAGGATCCACTTGAGTTTCCATGGCTTTCTATTTTTCATAATTTTGGGTCCGAATAACACCATAGTATAGTATATGGAGAGAACTATAAAAACGGGTTTGATCGACTGCATAAATGGCCTTCCATCCACTCGTTTGTCTAAAAAAATTTTTTAAAAAAATCCATATAAATATAATGTACTGTAGTATATAAACATAAACGAGTTGTTAGACGAGTGCGGACGTGAAAGGAATCGTCAATTGACTTTTCTTTGCCAATAAAACACAACAAAAAAATAACATTAAAAACAAAATTCATTGGAAGAAATAGCTTCAACGTCATTACATGCGAAGTGCATTATAGATATTTTTTTTAGAGATTCTTGTATAAAAATATACAAGGTTCCTCCTAAGATTTACGATCATCTCGCACAAGGTTACACCCGGTGTTCAAAAACTTTATTAAAAAAAAAATAGTTGTTAATTACAAGACTTATAATTCAAGTGAAAAATGTAATGGACACATCTCAATTGAAAACTTTGTAATATAGTTATTTAAAATAAAAACAAGAGAATAAATAGGTTATTCGTCCAATAATTTACAAATAGGCTAAATAGAAATTATGCAACTACGAAATTTCAATTTTACAGTACCTAAAAGTTACCAAACAGGCAATAAAATATTCTAGATAGGCTACATATTATAATCGTAGATTTAGATACTGTATTTTGAAATAAATTAATCATTTTACTTTTATTCCAAAGGTTGTACAAACTTCAAAACTCAAAAAAATGTAGTCTAATAAAACAATAGAAAAAAAAACTATAAATTTATTTTTAATAATATAACGTATACAAAAATCCTTGAACGACGCAAAAAATGAACAGGCACTTCGACAATAATTTTCTTTTTAAAATTATAGTTGGGTCACTTATATACATATATTTTTTTATTATTATTTCTCAAACGAAAATTTTTTTATCGCTGTTTTAGAGTTTGTTGCATTAAAAAAAAAAGATTAAAAAAAAATTTTGAAAGACTGTTATGAAGTTAGTTGAATAGACGTTTGCTGTACTTACGTTTTTTTTTTTCTATTTTAGCTCATAGAGCATTAAATTGTGTGAAATTGAATGCTTGTTTACATTTTTTAAAGAAAGGGGAACAATTATTATTTGCAGCAAAACAATGCGTGATCGGAAGATAAAGTACTCATGTAATACGCTAAATTGAGTTAGGCAATAATCGCGTAAATCGGAATAATCGAGGTTTTTTTTTTTTTAATTTTTGACTAGTAAAAAAAAAATGTGTATGCTGTTTTTTAATGAATTTTGCATCTAAAAGCGCTGAATGAATATCAATTACTAAAATATATTATAATTTTTTTAACATTCACTAGAGACGTTTCTAGCATGCACTGACAGAAACGTTAAAACGTTACCGCAATAAAATAAAGCAATAACTACCGCTAAATAGCGTTTATAGTAAATAGTAAAGTACCTCATCCTACATTATACGCATGCTAGTCTATAATATTTTATTGGAAAAAATGGTACTGAACCGTGACTAATTCATTTACAGTACATGTACTTATTTATTTTTTGTTTTTGTTTGTAGCCTACTCCTGCCTAATACGCAACTTAGATTTAGAGGCTAAAGAAAAGAGAAGTGTAATGGTACTGCTAATGGGAAATACGTCGTAGGTTGGTGTTAAGTTTGCGATACTTATGAAAATTTTACGGAATTTTTATACATGCGCAAAAAGTAAATTTTAATATTGTAAAGTCCAAGTTTGCATCGATCTAAATTAAGTTTTGGAAGAATCTTTATTGAAACAGAAAAAAAGTATTACGGTATAATAAAACATATATTTATTAATTACCGGTATGTGAATATACCGAGATACCACCGGTTAACAGTTTAAGGGATACAACTTGGACCGCAGAATGCTGCGGTGTTTAAATCAAATAGCGCTTTTTCGTACTAACGTTACCTTAGCCACAAAGTAGCTAAATTTATTAATACAACAGTTGACATTTGAAATAAATATTTGCAGCAAAATCTGTTCCTCCCAACCGCCCACCTTCATCTTAACACATGTACGCCTCGGCTTACATTTGAATAACTGGAACAGAGTACAATTCCATTGATTCAATTATTAATTGTTCAGCAATAATTTTCGATGTATAATTTATTCAGCTAAAAAAATTAAATAGGAATTGAGGACGTTAGTATTATCCCTCATTTTGCCAAACTTATATAGTAACCTATTTTAAGCGGTAGCTTGACCACTGCACGTGATTGCAGTAATTAAGTGTTTTCCTTTCGTTGAAAATAAACGAGAATACAGTATTTTATTTTAACCGACTATTCAACTTTCAGCGCTAATGTGACGTTAAATTCTGCTTTGTTTTTATTTATTTATTTTTTTTTTTTTAAAAAAAGGCATTTATTATTTTTTTAAGTACCTCAAATTTTAATTGAAGCACTGCAAAATTTATAAGTGGAATTTTACACAAATTATTATTGTAAACATTATGCAGTTTACTTGCTGTATTAAGTAAGGCAAATAATAATGAATAAAAAATTGCAAGAAGCAATTCAGATGTGATTACAGTACTTTATAGTACGAACAATAATCGAAACTATTTGCTTAACAAACTATTTGCAACATTAAAAATATATTTCCGTAAACAATGCTAATAATTAAAGCAAGTTATTCAAATTCTAAAGGTACAAAATGCAAGTATGAGGGTATTAACCAATGCAAATTTTTCTTTTTAAATGATAGTATTTACTGTTGTGTTAATTAATTTTGCGTGCCATCACGGAAGGCATAATTAATTTTTTTTTTTTTTTTTAAAAATACCGGTATCGAAAATGTTTATAATTTTCTAATAATTTTTGGTTCGAGTTTGTTGTGGGCTGTGCTACCATAGAAAATATTCTACTATAAAATTTTGATCTCTACCCCATAATCATTTGCATAACAGAAACGAACAATTTTAAAATCAAAATTTACTTGCAATTTGGGACCACTTTAAATTATTTCAGTTGAATGATTGCAAAAAAAAAAAAAAAATTTAAAGCTCGCTCGTTTCTGATGTGATTTCTAGTTGAAAAAGTCCACTCTTAAAATGTAAGCTTTGAGAATTGAACTACGGTAACGCAATTAGTGGATTTTGATTATACACTGAGTAGGCTATGTAATTTTTTAAAGAGAGCTACAGTATCATTAATATCTTCGTATTACTTCCGGTTTTAAATAATATGTTACTTCATAGCACACCTCTGGAAATCACTCCATTTTCATTCATTCATGCTGTGGAGTGGGGGAGGATAGCTATCCCAAACCCGGGTTCTTGAAAAGACCCGGCAAGAGGTGCCGAGCTTAACAAGCGCCTACACTTTTCTACCTTAACATTTTTACGAGAGCTCGCAGATTCATTTCCCAAAACCCGTACCCTGTACGGTATTCAGATAAGACACACATTTAAAACATGTTGTTAATTTACATGCAAATAGCACTAAAAGTATCTCCATTATCAAGAAAATTATAAAAGCTTCCCTTAATTTCCTTTTAAAAAAATGTTATTGGTTCACTATTATATGAATGTAACATTGAAGACGGTGTTTATTGATTTTGAAGCATTAACGTGCTGCTTTTATCACTTTCTGGAAGTACTTTAATTTAGCATAAAATCCAATGATAAGTCAATAATAACTGTTCAAACATATTAATAAAATGTGCTCAATTAAATATGCAAATTTATCTTATCTGGCAGTTGTTACATTCATAATTGGCTTGCATAATATAATATTAACTTGAAAATGGTGCTGTCGAATTAACATATTATGTCTTTAGCTCACTTTCTTGTTGCTCCCTGCAAAATGATGGATCAGACATACTGTACAGTATTAGCAACTTAATGTATTGGTAGGCCTATTTCTTTTTTAATTCCATTGTTTAATCGAATCAAAAATCAGGTTTTTTTTAAAGAAAAAAAAAAGTGAAGTTGTTATTTGATTAAGAATTCAAAGCAGAAGAAAGAGCGAGAAATTTATTATTTGGATCTCAAGGCGTTTTTGTCAAAGATACAAAAACTTAAGTCCACTTAAAAAAACTAAACGTTTTTTATCGACATCTTGGCTCACCAGGCGGCGCGAGGGTAGGCTGCTGGCATGATCATGGAATGGGGGTCAAATACCAGTGACTACTACAGTATCAAGCACGTGGAGTCATCCCCTTATACTGCCCATCCTCACTCACCACCCACTCAGTCCCTCTACATTCGGATACACGAGTCTCCCCGCGGGAACTCAATTAGCCGCAAATTCGAAAACCTTTTTTTTTTTTTTCGCCGCTATTTTTCCATACTGTTACGTCATAATCTGAGGATCCCACCTCTTTTTCATTGCTCTATCTCTCGCGCTCTATCTCTGTAATTCCCCGACGTTGAAACGTGGCTGAAATTTTTTCCCCCCAAGGGTCATTGTGCGACCGTGAACCTTATTTTGACCACGAAGGAGAGCGAAGAAAAGAAAAACACCTAACATTACGTTAAACTAAGTTGAGGTGACTGGTGAAGTTCCACGTATTTACTGAAACCCGACCGTCCATTTCATAATTAATATTATATTGGTCATTGTTTAATGCTAAATCACTAAAATTCTAAATAGGCTATCCGTTATATTTTAGTTTTTTCTTAGTACACTTTTCGGGTACAGTATATATCCTTCCAAATCTTACCGGTAGTTTACATTGATTTATTTATACGAGTTGTTTTAAAACGAAAAAAGTCCAGCAAAATTACTATGTTATGAACTGTTTATAGTATAGTACAGTACGTGTAGGCCTACATATCAAATAGATTTAATAATGCGTGAGCAGCGTGAACGTAACTTTAAATTGGCCAAGTTCAAGAGACAAATTAGGATAAAACAAATAAGCCAAAAAAAAAAAATGTTTACTTTTGAAATCTAATTCACTGTATATACAGTATTAAGCAATCGTAACTTGCAATAGTGGTTAAACTATTTTGCCTGATTTTCTTATGCTTATTACGTCATTAGTCATAAGATACAATTATTGTGTTCGTATTTTTTAAGAAAAATTCTTATGTCGTTACTGCAGTTTTAGGAATACATTGTACCGTACGGTACATAATTTCCTTGTTCAACTGTTAATATAATAAGCTTAATTCAAATTTTTAGGTCATAAGAATTGGAGTTAAGCATTAGAACGAGAAAAAAGCTTAACCTCAAGCTCTCGCATATTAAATAGCCTATAAGATTTAAAAAAATGTTTTTTTTTTTCACGAAAAAAATAAATAATAATTAATTTAGTAAGAAATAATTATTTTCGTGTTGCAATAATAAATTATTGGTAAACCTTAACCGTATGTGAAAGCAATCGTGACTTGACCAACTTTTAAAACTCGGGACTATGCAATTAAAATTACTACTAGTAGGATTTTGAGCAGACAAAATGTAGATTAGTAGTTTATAAGATTAGCGGGGAACTGAGCTTACAGTTAGATAAGTGAGCCGATCTTTTGTCTGGTCTCACGAAGGTAGTTGGAATTGACCACTGAATCGCCAAAGGGGAAAATAATTTTTTTTTTTTTTACTTTTTATTATCGCTTCCACCTGTTTTCGGGCATACGGAATATTTTAATACTAGTTCATCCACTATTTTTTTCGGCATTTTCGTTGACCCGATTGCAATTAAAATGTTCTTAACCTTAAAAATCGTCAAAATATCTTCGTTTTTTTCTTCTTAAATATTTTTAGACAAGTTATTTGAAGGTGTGTGCTAGTGAAGTTTTAAGGGTGAAAAACCTGACTTTTAATCTCAAAATCTTAACCCGTACCTGTCCCGTAGCAACGGTTTTTTCGAAGACCGATCCATCAAAAATTATCTTTAAAGGAGGATGGGGGGGGGGGAGGCAATTAGCTCGAACCGGTTCAACCCATTTCGCTACTCTGGTCACTTAAAAGCGAAAAGTTAAAAAAATTCAACCACCTCTTTTGATCAATAATTATTATTTAGCAATATAAAGACAAATATCCGCTTAACCGGATTTTTTGAAAAAAGATTTTTTTTTTTCATTCTTTGTTCTATTAAAAAATACATTAGCATACAACACGAGTAACTGGCCTAATAACAGGTTTATAACTTATATTTTTAATTGAACAATAATATCTCAACATGTTCTAGAAAAAAATATTACTTAAAATAAAAAAACATTTAAAATTTTTTTTTTCTTTTTTCAAAAAAAAAAAAAGTACCGGTATAGTCGGAAGAAGAAGAAAAAATTTTAAGAGTACGAAATGAGTGTAATTCAAATGCATGACTGCTGTTTTTTTTCTCTTTCAAAATTTTATTTTTTCGTTAAATTCCATCCAGCTTTTGAAAATACTGACTGAGTGCAATTTCGGCGTACTCGAGACACGTAGCCAACCTGCTTCATCAACCTAACTCTTTCAATATAATAAAAGTTCACCTCAACACGATTTATAGCTATTTACACATGAATTCACATTACGAAAAACGTTAACTGTAAAAAGAAGTGGGTATAGAAAAGATGCGTGGATTAAAAGTAAGGGAAAAAATACGAAGAACAAAAAAAAATGAGAAAATACGAATAAAAACACGTTTAATTACGAGTACGTTTAATTTTTTCTTCAGAGTTTATTACACTTTTGTTACCAAAAGAAATTTTTGACTTATCAACATCAAATGGGAGAAAATCGAAGCAATCTGTTTGGAGGGATTGGGGGGGGGGGGGGAAGGGGACGGGAAGGAGAAACCTCTTTAAAAAAAATAATAAATAGGTTTAAAACAAAATAAAAATTAAAAAAATATATTAGAAAAAAACAGTTTTATAAATTGAAAAAAAAAAAACTGTAAATTTTAAATCAAGTACCTAACAAACTTTAATCTAAAAACTTTAATTTAAAAACTACCATAAATACATTTTAACAATCAGAATCAAATTTTTAAGGTAAATTTTCAATATTTCTAATCTCAAAATATTAATTTCAATCAAATTTTACGTCACTTCGGCGCAGAAAAAAAATATAGATATATTTTTATTATTATTATTATCTCGTAACTTAATAAAACTCTTTGACCTCTAAATAGTAAAGAAATTTAGGTCTCCGTTTAGATGTCAACAGGACTTCCAAACACGTGGATGACATCATCTTCATAAAAAAAAAACTGTTTCATTACCGAAATATTTTAATTATTATTTTATTAATAGCCGTCACCTATCGCTAGAGGAACTACCAAGTAAAAAAGGACAATTAAAACGATATTCTAAAGAACATCCTCCCCCCTTCCCTTGTTAAAGGATTTCTTAAGAATAGCCTAAGTAAAAGAAACCCCCTTTATTTTATTAAACGGTTTCCCAAGTTGATTACGTAACGAATTGGTGCGTAACCTCAGTTCCCGGATGACCCGTTCACTCGTCCAACAAAACGCAATTAAATAATGAGAGGAAAACGTAAAATCGAGGTAAACTACTCACCCACAAATAGCCAAGTCCATTCGTAAGTTTCGTTCACAAAACGGAAAGTTTTATCTGTCACACTGACTAGATCCATGTTGATAATTTGTGTATAGTTCACTCGGTTCTCTTAGTCAGCTTCAGCTCCTCACTTTGTCCAGCTAGAGAGATGCTGCTCTTAGTTCGGCACTTCCAAAGACAATGCAATAAAGCAAAAAAAAAAAAAGAGAGAGAAATTAGTCCAAAACCGTGCTTAGTGAGAGTTGAAAACGCTGTTTAGAATGTGACGGGAGATATGAAGCGGTATCGCCGCACATGCACCACGCGAACCAACACGAATACTACTAAAGAGAAATGAGGTGAGCGAAGAGTATTAAAAATGGAGAAAATCATATGAAAGACACGCTGATTGGTCCATCCTACTGGCGAATATTTTCAAGGTAGGGGGAGTTTAACAAGCCCTCTAGCGTTACTCGGAAAAAGGAGGCGCTAACTCACCTCTATCCAAAAAAAAAAAAACTCGATTTTATTAATTTTTTTTATTCTTCAAAAAATATAGGGGTTCCCTCGATTTACGCGGATTCTGAATTACGCGATTTTATAAGAGTTTTTTGATTGCGCGGTGCTAATTAAATATTGCGTCCATAATGACGCGGGCATTTGCGTTTCACACGCCACCCACCTTAAGGCGTTTTAAAAATAAGGAAAAGTTTAATTTTCGGATTTCATCATTTTATACCTTACTAAATTAAAAATTGCTATAAGAAAACTAGGTACATAAAATAATACTTTTATCTTTCCATTGCTTCGGGTTATAACAAAACCCAAACAAACAAACCAAGTTGCTGATACAATTACTCGTATTTAATAGGATTCGTCTTAGCAATTTTTAAAATTTTATTAAGATAATAAAAATTAATAATTATTAAAAATAAATGTGCATTATATTATAAACGTTTTTTGAATCGTGATGTAAGTGAGCATAACTCTTGTCAAATTATCCCTACCAGCTAAAACGCATACCCGCATATAAAAAAAATTATCATTCATGCATGTACCAGTCACAAAACGACTAATTTTAGTATTTACCGTAAATTATTAAATACGTGTACGTACAGTAATTATTGAATCATACAAGGTAAGCCTACATTCGTTAACAAGGCATTTGTCAAAGCAAAGGCAAAAATATTATTGCAAGGGCAATTAAAGTTACTGTGAACTGCGACACAATATTTAAATTAATTAGTCAACATGAGGCAAAAATATTTAAATTTTGGATTACCTTTGCAATAATACTTTTGTCTT
>JAQGAZ010002532.1:0-17104 GCA_034692225.1 Polydesmus complanatus
ACCCCCCCCCCCCCCCCCCCCCCCATTCGGGTGAACTAACTTTCACTGTTAATTCGCTTTTAAATAAAATTTTATTTAAAAATCAATTGCCGATACCACGAAATCATTTCTTGAAGGAATGGAATTTTAATACTGTATACCGGAAATTTTGATTGATGCAATAACACTTCAAAAATAATGTATGTAAAAATGTCATAGGCTACTACTACTAAGAGAGGGTTAAAAATGTTCTTTTGCAACCAAATGTAATCGGTGCAACAAAAAAAAAAATTAACGCTACGTAGATTTTCTCTTACCGGTATTTGAAATAGTAGTTTAATTTCGCTTAACTTAATGTAGTTGTAATTTGTCTTAAGTAGTACTGTATAGAGTCAAAGTGAAGACATAATACCGTTATGTCGCATGACGTTATATTAAAAAAAATCATTTAAATAAAACAATGTTATTTTTTTATAAGTTTTTTTAAAATACCGGTAATTTTTTTTTATATCTTTAAAAAAAAATTATTTGTCGGAGATTTAAACAACTTTTAAAAAGTAAATTAAATCCAAAGAAAAAAAAAAAAATTCCGCCAACGCTAAACTATCTCATCACACTTTAAAATTTTTAAAAACAATAACAATAATAGATTATTATTTTAGATTAATGATAAATAATATTATTCGGTTAATGTGTCGATTTTCAAAAGTAGAACTCGGCAATTATTCGTAAATAACCGGAGTGACGTTGGATTGTCAAACATGAAACCGGACGCAAATGACAAAAAAAAAATTTATAATTATACTGGTATTAAGTTGAGAGTAGAAAAATTAAAAAAAATATATTTATGGTCTCGATAATAATTATTATTGCGGATAATAATTGTTTTCTTTTTCACTAATTCACTAGCAATTGTTTTAAGTAAAAATAAAAGCATTAGAAAAACTTTAAAATAGACGAAAATATTCTTATAATGAGTACACACGACCGAAAAGACGTTATAGCCGTGGTCGTTATAGCCAAGTTCTACTGTAGAATAACTTTACAAAACAAAAAAGCAAATGTTTTCACGCGAAAAAAATCAATAAAAAACAGTACACTGTACTTTAAAAAATAATCTCTTTGAGTTTATGCTTTTTTCATGTTAAAACTATGGCTCTATAAATTTCAAATATAATAGCTGTGTGTTCAAAATTTGCATTTTATTTTAAAAAACATCTCTATTTCGTTTTAAGTGCACACTTAGCCTAAAACCAACCGCAACACTATCGTAAAATTTATTTTTTAAATTAAATTCCGTTTAAAAATGCGAAAAAATAAAACCAACAGTTGTTTATACAGTATTATAATAACACCTTCGCCTAAAAATATTTATGGTTATATTTGTTAACCATTTGTTTCGAAATAATAAAGTCGTCGCCGTTACTCAAAATGTTACGCGCATTAATTAAGTCGTTTGAATAAATAAAAAATAAAACGTGAATGGAAATGTTGCGGTGAATAAAATAACTTACAAATCCAAAATTATTACCATTTTTTTATATATATAACTAACGTACATACAAGTAGTATTTCGATAAATAATTTTTTTTTCCGCCCGGAATTTATTACGAGCGGAAGATTTACGACATTATTTTTGACACTGCGTACAAATTCCTTATCAAAATTTTGTTGCGTCGTTTTATTATTAGAAGAACCTGAAAAAAATGGCTTCTGTGTTGTTTTTTATTCGACAAAAACAACAACAAATAAATCAATTGACCAACTTTGAACAAACAGCATATATTATTAGAAAAGACATTTATATTAATGACTGAGTACACTGAAAAAAAAACAACTTTTACCATAGTAAGCAAACGTAAATTAAGTTGTTTTTTATTTATTTATTTTATATATTTTTAAACCTGTCGTTTATATAAATCAAATAAATGAAAGTGAAAATGCGCGTGGAATAAATTCAAATCGCTGTTTACTTTTTTTTTTTTTTTTTTTTTGACAATTTCAATTTATCCCTCGATTGAAACGACGTTAATAATTCTCGAATTAAAAATTGAATTTGACTTTAATTGGTTCAAAAATAAACATTGGAGAAATATTGTCATATTTTGTTGCCAATACATTTCTAAATCTAGATTTAGCAATTAAATTTTGATTTAAAGATTTTTGATGGCAAAGTTTATCATTTGTATCAACAAAATTTTGTTATACGCCTTTTTCAAAATAAAATTAAACAAAAATAGGTTTTTTTAAAAAAATGTACGCAACTCCACAAGTTTTCTAGATTCTTAAATTTGAGATTAGTAGCCACAGCATGGATTTAAAAACATGCTTACATAAAATTAGATCTTTTTGTGGCAGAAAAATTTAATTCGTTGTTACCGGATTTCCATACAGTTAGATTTAGCGATTAACAGTAGCAAAATAAAACATTTTCAATAACAAAATTTAGTTAAAACGACTTTTTTCATCAAGATCAAATCTTAAAAATTTTAACGAAGTTTCACAGGCGCATGCCCATACGTATCCAGAAAATCATTTGCACTGCCTTTTAAAACTTTTAATTCAATTGGTAGCAGATTTAATCGCATCGTTATAATACAGTCATCTGATATCAACTTAAGAATTAAATTAAAATAAAATTCGAGATTCTGAGACTAAACCTTGATTTAAAGAAAAAAGTTGGTCATGTTCGAACCGTACAAATTTTATAGAAAATCATCTTATTTGAATTTAACCTCGTTTTATTGATCACAATACAGATTTAATCCCATCATGTAACAATCTGACATCAAAATAAAACGAGATCTTTATTTCGCATGCCTTCAAAAGACTTTGAAGCTTTAACGAAAATTAGCAAAGTTGATAAAAGTAAACCCTTGCGCATGCGTCAACAACGTGATAAATGCCGGTGCGATATTTGTGATAAAACTCCCCATAATTTTATCACAATGCCGCAATTAAAGAGGTCGTTTAGACACTTCTATTCTTAACGCCAATATTCAATTTGACAACAGCTTCAAACGCAATTGATCATCAAAAAAACTCAAAAAACTTTGAATAGTTAATACGAATTTTAATAGGTCGTACTGTTCATTTTTATCAACTTAATTTGAAATGACCGATTTCGAAGAAATTTTGCGCAATTCGACAAGTACCAAATAGCTTAATCGATTAATACTGAATTTAAGTTCTTCTTATTAAATCCGAGTGGAGTGCCATCAATCAAAAGTGATTAGCATAACAATGACACTGCTAATTTCGTCTTTAAAATAGCAAAGTATCAGCAACAACAATAGCAAAAATTAGATAAAAGAAACACGGCGATTTTTACGCCTCATCCACCCACCTCGTTCGCCCAACCGCGTTGGCCCAACCATACAAAGATTAAGAACTTTAAAAATGGGTGTAACCAAACAAACAAAAGTTAAAGAAAGAACGAAAAAATTTAAAAAAAAAAAATATCTGTGTTTTTTTTTATAATAACATACGTCTGAATGCGACGTAATGAAGCTATTGAAAAAAGGAAACAATGACCCAAATGGAGTTCCATCGCCAGAGTTGATCTACGGGTAAGCCCAGGGGTGGACTAGAACGATACGTCACGAGGAACTGGCGATAATCGAGCTTTGTTGCTAAATAACCAATCAGGGTCGGTTTTTGAGACCTTCTAGTACAACATTAATGAGACTATCAAACTAAAACAAAACAGGCAGATACCACACTCAGACTACACCGTACTATTAAATCTTAAAAAAATTAAAATCGAAAAAAATATATAAAACATTTAATAAAACTCAAAAAACACTCATTAAAATTAAAAAGGCAACTACTAATATGAAAAAGAAAGAAAGAAAAAAAAAACACTTATTAATGATTAATCTAAAAAAAAATCAATAAAAAATCTTCATTAAATTTGAAAATCCTTCCTTTTACTTTACTTTCATTTAAACTTAACTAAAACAAATACAGTGTACTGTAACCAATACTGAACATGTAAATTCAAAAATGAAATACGTATAAAAAAAAATACTTATTAAACTCAAAAACATGCTTCATTAAACATTTGAAAAACCACCCGATGGATTTTTAAAAAAAAACCATATTAAAATTCTGAAAAACGTGAAAGGGATTTATAAAACCCTAAGCTTTTGAAGTTTTGGGCCCGAAACGTCATCTTAAAAAGTCTCGAAACTACGACAGTCCTGAGAGGACATTCTCACATAATTATAAATTTTTTTTATTAACGTTGTAAAGGGGTGTCTTAGTAAAATGCTATACACCATTGATAAAAATATAATAATTATGTGGGAATGTGACCGATTGTGCCCTCAGGAGCTTCGCGAAAAGTCATCCTTTACGGTGTACTGTCCTTAAAGGTGACAAAAAACATTTGAATCATTCGACCAATTTGAAACGTACTTTGTTGTCAGATCCACAAAAAAAAATCCCATGGAATTTTTTCCAACCCTTTCGGTTACGTTTTTAATCATCACAATTAAAAGCGTTCGGTCACGCACATATAATTTATTATTTCTCCCAATTGCCCAATTATATATATATTTTTTTACTGTTGTAATTGGAAATACACGCTTATCGCGTGATTTCTCGATGACCAAAGTAGATCAATACAACGTGCCCACCAATCTTTCATTTATTAAAAAAAAAATTCGATGCGTGTAAAAAAAGCATAAATTAAAATAATAAAACAAAACCGTAGCAAGTAAAAAAGAAAGATAAATCAGTTCAAATGAACCAATCATCGCGTATCACATAGTTGATCTTATACTTAACAATATTTTCAAGTCAGCTGATTTCTTAATACAATTACAGTAAAACTACCAGCCTTGTCTTTAATTAAGCCGTAATTTCGAAAAAACAGTGAAAGAATTTTCAAACGTCAGTTAAGCTAAAAGCCTAAAACGTCATCAAAAAATGACATTTCGCATTTAATAATATAAATTATTGTTACAACAAAATTTTTAATACTGGCCCAACAAATGTTCAGTAAAACAAATTATTCAGTAAAACAAATTATTCAGTAAAACAAATCTTTTTTTAGTTTAACTAAATCATTGTTGCAAACTCTGTAGTTCTTAATTTTAATATTCTCAAGTGCTTTTACGTCTCGGTATGTCATTACAATAAAATAATGCTTTTAATTTAAAAAAAAAAAATTTTAAGGATCTCAAAAATAAAATGATTGATTCAACAGAATTTTCAAAAATAATGGATCCAACCTCCAGCAATAACTTACTAAGTTACTTTTTTTTTTTTTGCTGATTTATTTAGCATTTTTATAAAATTTCTTATGTCTTGGGGGAGACAAAATCCAAAATGCAAAATTTAAAGATGTATATCAAAACTTTTTCTTGAATTTTTAATATTTTTTAAAATTATTTAAATGAAACAATTAATTTTCGATCGATAAATTCATTTTTAAATAAAATTGCCATATGTTTTTGGATTGACTGTTTTAAGTTTAGGAAAAAGAGTGGACGACGCCCAAACGTATAAATTATAAGAACCGGTGAAACAGTTGCCGGTTTCAATTCGATCTTATCCGTTTCTAAAGAAATAAAACACGGTGTCAAACGCCTTGTCACTTGGACAATCGGACACCTCCGCAAACTCCACAAGACGCAAGACGAATAAATTTAGCTGAAGAATCAAAGTTATCAGTAGTTGGCGAGTAAATGCTCAGCTAACCAATCAGAAAATCATAGCACATTTTCAAATACAGTGTAAGGTAAAGACTACAAAAGTAAAAAAAAATAAATAGCAAATAATAAAAAGATGTATTAAATTGTAAGCGTTGAATTTGACAAAATTGGTTATTTTGACAAATGCAAAATAATAATTATTGCCAAAAATTAATAATCGAAATTGAGTAGCAACAATAATTATTGTAATTCCAATTTGAACAAATTCTAGTTCAAACCCAGCAAAAATAACTTTTATTCGAACACGTGTAAAAGCTACGGTAATTAAAAAAAAAAAAAAATCAAAAATGTTTTTAAAAAAACTTCAAGATACTGTACTGTAAAAGTAAAAACTAATTTCAGATTGAATCAAAACAAAATTAAAACTAATGTAGCCTAGCCTACTAAATACAAAGTATTAACCGTAATTCCAAACTAAATAAAACTGAGTGTAAAAATAAACAAAAAATAATTTATATAAAAAATGAATCAAAATTATAAAAAAAACTTAATTAAAAAAGAGCATTTTTATATGAAAAGAAAAAAAAATTATTTTTAAAATAAATAAATAAAAAAAACTTCAAAAATGAATAAGAAATAAATTCAACAAATTCACGATCGAGTAAAAGATATATCAAAAAATTCACTGTCAAAGTTGAGAAAAATTAAATCAAATTTGAAAAATAATTGAATCAAAATTAAATAAAAATTAAATCAAAACTGAGTAAATATTATTTCAAAATTGAAAAAATTAACATTCAAAAAGTATGCTAAAAAAACATTTATTTTTGACAAAACAAATTCCATAAAATAATTTTAATTATGATGCACTCCTGTATTTGATTAAGTACATATACCAGGTATTGTTCATAAAAATTCCAACAACATTGGTTTAGCTACAGTATTTTCTCAAATTGCAAACAGTCATGATTCTCATATTGTTTCGAATAATTTGTAAAGATTTTTAAAAGTGCTAAAAATTTAAACATGTGATTTAAGAGAATAGACTTCCGTTCAGTTTCTAATCTTTATTTAACCAGCTTAAAATTTCCTCCAAAAAATTCTCTATTTTTCACACGCAAACATATAAACCCGAAATTTAAGGAAACGAGCAAACTTGAGATATTTGCTAAACGCCAAAAAGGAAACAATTTTTAGTTACCAAGTAACTAAAAAAAAAAAAATCGCATAAAACGACAAATCTTAAGTAAATATCGTTGGTCTTATCATTGGTAAATAATGTCGATTCCAAGTTTCACGAATCAATATGCCCAAATAACGCTTAGTTACTTTAAATAAAATAAAAAAAGATTTTAGAGTTTAACAAACGCCCACTAATCAAATCGTGTGACGAGGTTCTACATGAAATCGGAAAATATTGACGAAAGACAAATAAAATCGCGTCGCACACAACAATGCAACTTAATGATAAGCAATTTTACTTATTTATAAATATGAGAAGAAAAAAAATTCCGCCTGAATTTCGAAAGAAAAGTTGACATTTCGATCAAATTCCTGATTCCACATTTTCTTCATGAAAAAGACCGCTTAAATGTTTAGCAAAATTCTTATCTTAGTAAAGTCCACTCCGATGCACCATGCGATGCACACTAAAGTAGATAGTGATCGAAACAAAAATAGCTTACTCGTTGATGCATTATTTCAGTGCCTTCCAACATTTCTTTTTTTTTTGTTGTTGTTGTTGCTCCAAATGCAAAAATGCAAAACAGGCGTTCCTACAAATTTGCAACATACTGGATGTATCAAAAACAATAAATTGTTGCAAAAAAAAAATGATTTACAGTACATGTAGTTTGGTTCAAAAGAGATTAAGAACACAAAACAATGATTTCCTTTAACTCAAAAAACGATTAAAATTTGCTCAAAAGTGATGTAAAAGTTGCTAATGAAAAAATGTCATTAGAAGGATAATTAAAACTAATCAAAGCTTTTGAACAATTCAATATTCGCTTTATTTTAATTTAAAACTAATAAAAAATGTATTTTTCCCTCATTTATATACAGTAGTACACTTTTTTAAAAAAAAAAAAATGTAATTCTTGGCTTTTTTTAAGCGAACTTTTAGTTGGAGTTGAGTGAAGTACAGGCTGTAATTGAGCGTTGCGTGTAAGCAGCTTCGTTTGCATGTGCTGATTCATGCTGACCTGTTAATTATGAATGACAGGATAGATATTACCCCTTCTCCCCCCCCCCATCCCAACAACCCTTTTCATTCACTCCATCTCTGCCTCGTTGAGTCGTACGGTGGAGCACACACATGACGACACCAAGCGGCGGATTAAATAAAAAAAACCAAACGTCGACGAAAGGTTACTTCGGATAATTGAACAGCTCGTCGTAATTGAACGAATCGCCGGAACAGCTCACATCCAAGAATTTAATTTTTCGAGCGGCACAAAAAACGCTTCCTGCCGCAACAAACATTTACAAGGTACTGTATAAAAAAGAAACTTCGTACAACACTGAAAACAATAATATTAAGAGACGTGAATGGAAATTTAAGAGCGCCACTATAGCGAAACGCTATTAATGTGAGGTATTACTGTACAGTAATAATTATTGTAAAAAAAATAATGGTAGAGTAACGAAACTTCGCCATTTGCATGCTTTCCTGCGGAAAACTTATTCACTTTGTATCGTTTTGCTAGGCAACGTATTTTTGGAAAGCAACCAGGTACTATCGTAGGCCTATACAATATTATTTTCTCATCAAATATGCAGAAATGCGTTTCGCGACCGGTTTTCTAATTGGACTTGGTAATTACGTTATTTAAATTATTTAAAAAAGGACTTTTTAGATATTTTGAAAAAAACACCTGGGTAGCATCATTTCATGAAGCTATTAAAGACAGCCCAAAAAAATTGAAATAAACGAAAAATGTTTTTCGAAATAAAAAAAATACAGTATATATAAAAGAGATACAAAACTCGTTTTCCAGATAGTAAGAAGCGATTTTCTTCACTCCACAAGTGAAGCAGCAGCGGCTCATTTATACACGTCCATTGTTAATGCACGTGAATGGTGAAATAATAAAGATTGATTAGAGGTTAAGGTTGCAGAAATTCCCCTCTCTCACCGTTAGGGGTCTCTTCATTCTCCTACTTTCTCGAACTCAACTCATTTGAATGAGTAATTTTTTTTCTTAACTCCTTTACTCAACCCAAATTTCTCGAAAGTGCATACAGCGAAATGTCAATACAACGAAATCTGAACGAAATATGATAAAATTTTGTTAGTTACGATTTAACACTGCATTAAATAATAAATGTCAAAAATCAATTTTAAAAAAATGTGTACAAAAATGATTAAAATAACACTTTTAATTAATTATGTAATCCCGCAACCGAATTAAAACCTCTCGAGACAATTTGCAAAACTTATATTCGTGACGTTGAAATATGTTAAAATTGCTCACATTAACCCAAATTTAGCTTTTTACTAAAATTCACAAACTGCCAATAAATAAACTAAAATAACGTAATGATGGACAGATTCCATGATAATGTTTGAAAAATAATCTCGAACCATGGAAAACCTTAGGCAAACAGGGGAAAGAATATCAATTATTTAGCCATATTTTTTTAAAAAAAAAGTTCGTTCCATCAATCATAATTATCTGCTTACAATATTTGTACGGTACACGCTAAAGTTTTATGTAGATGTATAGGCTATTCGGTTTGTAAATTAAATTATGCTGGCAAATTAAAATTTATGAACTCTTCATTTCTGAAGAACATAACCTCACCATACTTGGAAATCTCTAATGATCTGGTTCTAAACTTTTATTTAATCTTTGTTTGCATTGATGATCAATAAAAATTAAATAAAATGAAAATAAAAATTAAAAGAAAGCAAACAAAATTATGCCAAATGTGTGGGTCCGCACCCTTATCTCATTTAAGTTTTGCTCTTATTTGGATCAGCAACTTATCAGTTTGTTTGAATTTAATTCAGTTCTGAAACGGAATTTGCGCGAGTTTTGAGAGCGCAAAATTTTTACGGAATGAGAATCATTGCGCAAGTTGAGAGATGAGTTAAAGTTCGAAACCGGAACTTCCAAAAAAAAAAATTTTTTTTTTCGTTGTAGTGATGTTCGCTGTATCGACAATTGTTTGATCCGAGTCGGAGTGTTACACACCGCTCAGTATGAGGCCTCGATGAATGCTCATCCCACACTCGACCCAAACACAACGAAGAAACGCAGACGAAACCAAATACCGTAGCCCATTTAATTGTTGAGATTTTGAAAGGCACCGTAGGAAGGAAAAGACCGTTGGCCGAGAATATTATGCCGAAAAAAATCATTTATATATCACAATAAGAACGAAAATCTAATAAAAAAAAAATTTTAAACGCGCTTTATTTTTTTGAATAGATAACGCTGCGTCACGAAATGACTTTTAACGCCGAGCACCATCTAGTGGCGAATAAGATAAAAAAAAAAAGTAATAAAGACTAACCACAGACATTTCACTCCACGGAATTAAACTTATTGTTAATTTCTCTTTTTTTTTTATATATACTTCATCCCAGAATCGAATCACCTGCATGTACGAGTAGGCCTACATGTACATGTATTTGTTAAAATTTCTTTATACAAAACTCCCTAAAAAATGAAAATTTAATCACAATCAGAAGAAAAGAAAAAAGATTAAGAAATCTCTTTATAAAACGCCATTTTTTTTGTGACCGGAACTTTTTCATTTTTTTTCTCTCTCTC
This sequence comes from Polydesmus complanatus, assembly GCA_034692225.1. Classification (NCBI taxonomy): domain Eukaryota; kingdom Metazoa; phylum Arthropoda; class Diplopoda; order Polydesmida; family Polydesmidae; genus Polydesmus; species Polydesmus complanatus. The sequence continues at coordinate 10,421 of JAQGAZ010002532.1, forward strand.
TTTTTCTTTAGTGAATAATTGAATTAATAATGCACGTATAATTATGAAAAGACGTTGAAAAGCGCTGACTGGCTGCGCGAGCGATAACGTGGGTGGTCCTCACCTGATGAATTAGGTATCTTTTTTTATTATTTAAAAAAAATGTCTTCAAATCAGAAAAAAAAATGACAAACTTTTGAATAAGATTTATTTGCGGTTATTAAAAAGAATTAAGAAGAAGCGAGGGAGAGAAAAAAAGCAAGTTGAACCCTATTGCTTTATTAAGAAAATAAATAACAAAAAACCCCTATTTTTATTTTTTTAAAAAAAAACTGTAACAAATTAATCATGGATTAGTTAGGTGTCTTCATTTTTTTTTTCTCACTCAAAATAAATAAAGAATAAAAAAATCCCCACTCATACGCAAAAATAGCGTTAGTCATCACAAAATATTGTACGATAATTCTTTTAAATTTTAACTTAAATTAATAAAATTGAGAATTTTATATCAGCAAACTTAAAAAAATAAGCCATGAAATAAAAAAAAATAATAATAAATATCAAATTTTTATTATTATTTTCAAATTAATAAAACTTATTCTATTAAAAAAAACTGGCATACAACGTTAATAAAGGTCCTCCAAATAAATTTCAATATACTGTACACTGTAACGTAAAAAGTAAAAACGCTCAGAAATTTTAAACAGAATTTAAAGTTTAACTAAATATAAATTGAAATTCCTGTTTGTTTCCTATCCGTACCATGAAATGACTTAAAAATACAGTGCATTTTCCGGCTTCAGTACTCAGGTGGTACCCAGTAACACGTAAATGGTTCTCCTTGAGTATAAAAACAATTTTTTTTTTTTGAAAGAAAAAAAACACGAATTTTTATGTTAAAAGTGCAAATTGGAAATAAATTTTCTTTCTTTTAGATTTTAAAAAACCCTGTCTGATGTTATTAGTGATAATACATTTCAGCTTTTACCAAGTACAGTAGTAGGCACAAAATTAAATCAGTTGAGAACGACTTGGCATAACTCTATCTTAATTCAATTTTCAGTTTAACAGTCAAAATTTGAATTCACGTAAACAAAGCACGTTTATTGTAACGTACCGGTAATTAATAACAATAGCTCACGTTTAATCATTTATTTCCGCTAATTTTAATTATGAAAATCTAATAAATTTTTTTTTTCACTTTAATGCATATTAAATACCGGTACAGTGTACTGTATTATTAAAAAATTGCCAAATCTTCATGGAATTTGGTTAAATAAAGGTTTTTCTTAACAAAATATATTATAGTCTGACATTCATTACTGTATTTTGAAAAGTCACCTTAACAATAATAGTAAACACACATTTAAACTATAAAATAAAATTGAAATGAGAATAGAAGTGGGGGTCGCAACATGCGCTACTTTTAACTTTTCAAGTTACAAATGTAACAAACGCAGATGTCGAATAATTTGTAATAATAATAATTAGAATGGGTTTTGGCACACGTTACGCACCACGTTAATTTATTTGCTGACTTTTTGCCGTAAATTCGTCTTGGAATCCGTATGCGTAAATCAACGGACTATTTTTTCTCCTCCTCCAGCGAAAGCAACTAAAGAAAGCGAAGGAACGCGCACGCGGAAGTGCACGTGATCTACCGCCGGAAATTCCACCGGCTTTTTTAATTAATTTTTTTTTTTTGGGGGGGAGAGAGAAAAACGAACTAATAAACAGCAGTTAACCAGCTTTAACTAATAAATAAAGCGACACAGCTGAGCGAAAAATTAATCGAAAAATATCTGCCTAAGGTTTCTTATTGTGCATGCTCAGAGACTACTAAATAAGGGGAAAGGAAGAGGAGAGTATTGGAGGGCGGGGTGTCCGGTGAATGACTGCCCTCCGACGACCCCACAGCACTCGGCCGAAATCAACAGGTGTTCAAATTATCAGCTCTAATCGTACTAATATTAATGTAGATTCGAGCAAAACTTTTTTTTTTCTTCCTATTCTTTTTGAATAATGGGGAAACGAAAACGACATTAATTGCAGATAGATATTTTAATTAGCTCGTTTAATAGAGAAATCTCACAAGTCGGAAAACGGAAATCAAAAAATCAGGAACAAGTATGGAAAATACATTGTTTTTATTACCGGTACCTTAATTTTAAATTAATGCCTGGTTCTTTGAAAGGCTTTTCAACTTAAGCTGTGTTAATCTTCAACACTTGCTGCAACTTGAGTTGACTGCTGAAACTTACAAATTCAGCTAGACATTACTCAGGATGAATGATTGACAATCTTAAAATGTACCTGAATGTCAGTTCAGAGAACCATGCATTATAGCGCTCGATCTTTTTAAAAGTAAAATGTCATATTTCTAGAGGAAAAAAGGATTTTCAAACTCGAAAATTTAAAAAAGTTAAATCTCTAATTTCAATAAAATTTCGTTTTAAATTCATAAATATTGCAAAACGTCATCTATTGATAATTTGGTATATTCTATCTTTACAATTTACCGATAAATAGCGCTCTGCATTTTTGTTGTTGTCGTATTTTGAATTAATTTAAGTTAATTCAAGTAAGCTGGTCAAATAAAGTATATTTAACTGATAAATAATTTTTTTTAAAAAATTAAACTATTTTAATTGTTTAGGGAAAGCTACATATTTATCATCTTACAGGTATGGTTAAAAAAAATTATAGAAAAACAATAGAGCGTATCTTCGATGATACCATCAATTCATAATAATTTTATTACAATATTGTACTATCTTTGCCAAGTGAAAACGTAAAATAAATATTCAAATTCAAAATTCACTTTCTATGGGAAACTTTTGAGGAACGCATTTCAGATTCATTGCGAGGTCTGAGGGTAACATTTTCGTTGCCGCCGGATTTATTAATCTAGACCTAGCGACTTATTTCGAATTTAAAATCTTAATGATAACAAATGAGGTTTTACCAAATGCGATTAGATTTCCTCAAATTAGATTCATTAAACCCTCTTTCTATAAGGAAATAAAATTTTAAACTACGATTTTTTTGCATTATTAATTTTGGTTGCAACAACCCAGATGAGTCACATTGAGATTGGTATAAAACGAAGTTTAAATAAAATTAGATCACTGAGCGGCCCCAAATTTTAGTTAGAAATGCACAGAAAGCCCACACTATTTTATATAGCACGGCAATGAAACAAACGTATTCGTCTCAACTCTTTTACAAGTACATGTAAGTGAATTTGAACATTAATGACGCAAAGTTTAATTAATGTTTAAAAAACGTTTTATAGAAATAAGCATTTAAAAAAATTCGGGCGAGCTTTTCGCATGTATTTGAGAAGCCGAGTTAAGCCATTGAAATGGGAGTTGTTAATTAGCATTTGTTTTTCTCCGCCTCTACTCACGATTGATGACGATTAGCGTTATTAAATGATGTTTTAGGACGCTCGCACTAAAAAGAACTTTTTTTCCTACATCTTTTTTCTACGTAACTCAATTTTTACCTTTATGAACATTAGACATTTTTTTTTATTGCCGGATAAGTTGAAGAAAAAAAAATGAAAGAAACGGGCGTGTTCAGTGTTTTGTTTGTCAAATGTCAACATGGATATTAAGAGCTGGGTGGGAGGAATGAAGCTGAGAAGGTGGCTGGGTGGATCTCACACAGGTGGAAAGAGGAAGTGTTTTTTCATCTTAGCACTGTGATGATGAACCATTTCGGTCCCGCGAGACGCACACTCAAAGCAAGTAATAATCATTTCGGTTGTACATGTTTACTGCAGCAGCTTTGAAATTTTGCTGAGAAATGATGGATGGTTTTAAAATACATGTACAGTATAATAAAATATCCTACCAGTAATAAAAAAAAATGATACAACTTTTGCTAAAAAAAAAATAAATAACTTTCATATAAAATAATTTCACTATAAATGATAGTCCTACAAAATTTTATAAAATACCACCACAGTTGCCATTAAAACTAAAAAAAAAAAATGTTTAAAAAATATAGCTGTACTAAAAATGATAAAATAGAATAAAACTTTACAAAATTTATGAAACTTATTTTAAAAAAATAAAATAAAAACTTATTTCTAAATTTGATAAATGTTTGATAACGTTTTAAATTTTTTTTTTTTACTAAAAATATACGATAGCGCTATACTTTTGTTGAAAAAATTAAACGATAAAACATGTTCAAAAAAATGAAAAACCTTTGCTAAAATATGAAATTTCGTTTAATCTGATATACCTATAGCTTTAAAATATACTAAATAATGAAAAGAACCATCGCAAAAACATGAAAGAATTTGAAAATATAGTAAATGATTTTAAAAAATAAAAAAAAAAATGTCTTAAAAAAATTTAATAGAAAAATTTCATTAAAATCTGACAACTTTTTGTTAAAAATGATAATTATTAATCAATTTAAGCCGGATTCTTTGGCAAAATCAATTTTAAATAATCAAACGACACAAAAAGTAAATAATAAAAGCACTCAGCTTTCCCAAATCACCGTCAAAAATAAAAAAAATGTTATCCACATTGACTCCAGCAAGGCAGCAGTTTGTGCCGTGACCCATCGGTTAGGAATCACTGTATTAGCAGACATTTTTTGCCCCCTTCGCTCTTTACGACATCGTTGAAACTCGCTTGACGGGTTATCTCACTCCTTTCAATTTTTTTTTTTTAAAAAACTTTTGGAAAATATATTTTACATTTTTAGTTGTGTTTTTTCTCATCTGAATTTACGACACACGGTCATATTTGGAGGTTCATAACCTTTTTCTCTAAAATCTTCTCCCCCCTTTAAGCCTTTCACGCCCCTCTCACGTCAGGTGGACCCCCACTCCTTTTTTTTTCCTAAATAAATATTCCTTCCGAGTCGTCCGCCCCACCGATACTAAACGTATGGAAGATAAACAAAAATCAGCATTACGAATGCTGAAAAACTTGAATGAAAGAAAAGATTACACATGCAATTTTTAATGTTTACACGCTTTGTTTTGGTGTGTCAATTGTTGACCAACGCATATCAAATCATATTTCCTGTACATATTTTTAAGGCTGTGGTGACTTTTTTTTTTATTTTTTGATTGCCAATGGGATAGGTTGCAAGTAGCCATTTTTATTCAAATTTCTAGATTGAAACAATTTTTTATAGGTACTGTATACATTTTAAGTCTCAAAACTTTTAATTATTTAAATTAAGGCAAGATTTTACGCGAACTGCATCTGGATTTACTATTCTCCACGTAAAACACGCAATAAATTAAACAAAACTATTCACAAGTACATGTTTGCTCAGTTTTCAATAATAATTTTAGTTTAAATTCAGTTCATGATTGCGAAGGTTAAAAAAAAAGGTTATTATAAAATGAAAACTTTGACATGATCCAAATGTTTGAATAATCTGACCAAAAAATAATAAAAATCCAATTACAATTTAAAAAATACAGTACAAGAAAAATAATTAAACTATTTAAAATGAAAATGTCTATCATTCTTTCAATTTGAAATCCGAGACTCGTTTCATGTTTTTAATATTCGATTAGGTAGAAAGTTAAAACCCGCTTTTTGATTCTTTTTCAAACCGTTTCTCAATTTTTGTCAGTTGATTTTATAATGCGACGTTTGAGCGGTGATAATAAAACTAAAAGCAGAATATTTTATTAATCTAGGTTAACAAACAAAATAATTTAAATACCGGTACGGTATATTAAATAAATATCTCCCCCCCTCCCCAGTCTAAATGAAGAAGTGATGCTATTTGAAATGTGTTCATAAATCTGAGTTTTGGCGTTCAGGGCCAACAAAATAAAACTAAAAATATTAAATCTTAAGATAAATGTATAATAATATAAGTAGAAATTACAGCAATTGCAAAATCAACGTCCGAGTTTTAAAAAAATTCAGTAATTTTAGTAAAAATAAATTGATTGACACGTAAATCGGTTTCAGTACAACAAAACAAACGCTGTCACTTTAAAGAAAATTCACTTCTGGCGTCACTAAATTTAATTTCCGCATTCAAAAAAACTAAAGATTATTTTTTGATTATGCCCTAAAAAAAAAAAAAATATCGTTTAGAAATGATAAAATGAATTTATTTCGTAATTTCTAAAACCTGAAATGCATTCTTACAGTAGGCTACCGTAGTTATTTTTACTTTTATGAATTTACAGCTCAACGAACAAACCGCAACGTGCTCGATTTCGCTTTACTAATATTTTACCCCAATTCCATTATAAATTTTCAAATATTTTTTTTTTATTTGTATTTTACAACAAATAAATATCTCATCCTTGTTAAATTGTTGCAAATGAGTATAGTAGAATCTTCTCTAATCCTTCAATCGAGACCAAAACCGTAACGAATTAGAGAATAAGACGGATAACGTAATACGTATGGGTATGATGTGTAATAATTGGGTGGGTTTACAAAATAAAAAATCATAATAGTATAAGCTTACTTGTAATACACCATGAACCATGGCTTATTAATTCTGAAATCTTTTTGTAAATATGATAATTAAATTTCTTTCTCATCTTGATCGTCACTTTCAGTGGCTTTTCAGTAAACTTTCGAACAGAACCTGACGCAGTAAAGGATTTCTCTTAACAAAATACGAGAAATCCTAAATCTAGAAGCAATCGACAGCTTCGTACATTTACCCAAAAAAAAAAAACAAAAAAAAAAAGAA
>JAQGAZ010002533.1:0-17097 GCA_034692225.1 Polydesmus complanatus
TTGAAGTCAATCGACTGAGTAGTTCTCGAGTTTTGCGATCACAACGGAGAACGGCTCTTTTTTTATATATATAGATTTAAAACTCTCGGATTCATTGTATTAAAGGCTTAAATCTTTTTTTAATCTTATTTTTTCGATTTTTTTTTTATTCACTTTTTCTCATATTGATTTAAATTAATAAGGTGTTAAAAAGAGTAAATAAATGTGGCTGACACATTATTTGATTTCTTTCTTATTATTTTTCTTAAATAATTGCCTATAATTTCGAAACAATAAAATTATTTTTAAATTTATTTTTTACATTAAAATCCTGAGAAATTAGTGATAATCAAAACACATTTAATTAATAATTGATTGCATTCACGAAATTGTCTCAAGTTTTTTCTAAATTTGTTTACATTTTTCTCTAACCTTAATCGAATTTTTTTTCGATTAAAAGTTTTCTCAAATTTGAATTATTTAAACTTGACAAATATAAATATTTTGAGCAATTTGAGAGCAATCAATTACAATTATAAACAGTTTTCAAACTCATAAAAGCGGTTTGAATTCTGTGGTTTCTATAAACTTATTGAAAAGCGTATGAGCGATTTTATTCTTATTTGTAAATAATTAAGTTAGTTTTTATTTTTCATTCTTAATTAAGTTGTGTATTTAATGAATAAACTTTACTACGTAGGAATATATGCTCTTATCTCTTAACTAACGACGTACTAAAATTTTTCTCTATCTCCTACTCTACCCTGAGACAACTTTAAAAACTGTCAAAAACCAAGTTCAATCAATTTGACCTCGCGCGTATAAAAATTTATTTGCTGGTACCCAGCGACCCTTAAAACAAAAAAAATTTTCTTTCGCAGCCATAAAAATTAAAACAATAGCGTTAGAGCTGTTAAAATTCTAATCTGGGTTACGTAAAATTTTTTGAACGTCTCTACGCTCTTCTTGCGTGATCGTGAAAAAAAAACCGAAGACGCTCCAACCCGTCCCTCACATTGTATTCTAGCCCTGAAAAATTAAAAACATGTTTTTTATTTTGATGAATGACAGTTATTGCGCATTCTTATTAAAACAATGATACATAGCTGAAAAATAATTTTAAGGCGCGTCTACTTTTTCCGTCTCCGACTTTTTCGCTTTCACCTTTTTGGGACCCTGCATTTTGGATTTTGTTGGGAACGTTAGTTTGAACTTTGAACTAAAATAAAAACAAGCGGTTCCCTCTAACGCACGTGTTTATTAATTTTGAAAACGCACATGGTAAACAAGGTCACTGACCTTCATCTTTCTTCTACATGCGCTTGTGAAAGAAATAAATACGTACCCTCGTGAACATTTACTACATACCTTCTTGAACATTTACTACGACGTAGTACGGTTCAACGACCTTCAGCACTTACACTTAGAAGAGAAAATTTTTTTTCATTCATAAAATTAAGTGATGTCAAGACCACAGCCGCTCCAATTCAATAATGCACACTCGCGGTCTTCTCCCTCTTCTCTTTCCTCACTTGCTGAAAACGAATTAATAAAATTATATAATAAACAAGGTTACCTCTCTGCAATAAATCCGACTCGCACGGGTTCCGGTTTTACACCCGCTCATCTTCACGTCTCTCCAACTCCCTCCACATCCACAGCACTTCCGTCTTCGAGTAATATTCCTCAATATACAGTCGCTGTTGAACTTCCAACTCACAATTCAATTCCTATTGAATGGACAGAAAACTATATTGAATTTTATCCTGATTTAGCTTTTACACCATTTGAACAGTGGCAAATATTTAACGACATCCTTACTCGACCTTTACTATTGGCCATTGATGACGTCACCACAGAGGAACTTGACGCAAGATTAAGAGAACTTGAAGTTGCTCCTCTAATTGACCTTCCCCAAATAAATATAACCTGGAATAAAGATTTTAAACAAAAATAATGTCCGGTGATGAGAATAGTATACTTAACTTCTCAATTACGCTCCCTGATGAAATAAATGGTCAACTTGAATTTGTAAAAAAAGTACTGCTACGTTACGGCCTAATCCTAATCTCTCATGAAGAAGCATCTTCTATGACCTCAACGTCCCTTCCAATTCCAATTTCAGAAGGTCCAATCATATACCTGAAATTAGCAAAAATAAATAATTCAGATGATAATTAAATATTAATCCTGGCAGATAAAATAAATAAAAGCCGTTATAATCTACGCCCTCGAGCATCTCAATTACAAGCATTAAAATTAATTACTAATTCTTTAAAATCAAACCGAACTCGCAAAATGGCGTCGGGTAATACTCCCTCACCCACCGTCTCTGAATCCTCACAATCAAGTTTAAGCTCTCTACGATCAATACAGAAAGACCCTTCTTCACCAGGACCTTCAGCTCCAACAACACACCCAATTAACGTTAGCGTTATTGACATCACAGATGTCCTTCCCAAACCCAAAAAGTCCCCATCTCCTTCATTTTTGGAACGAATTGCTCTAGCACCAATTCCCCCAAACCAAATAGCGAAACGTCTTGCTTGGACCGCATTTGCCGTTCTTTAAGAGAATTTCTTTTGGATGATTATAATCCAACAGTCATAATGGAAGGTCACCGACCAACACCGCCGCCATTAGTCCCTTCAAATACTGATAGACCGCAACTCGATCATTGCAATAGACCAATTGTGACACAGCCACTCCCTCGGGATAGCACACCAACAACGCTTTGGGAACGACCATCAATCCTATCAACGGATTATCAACCACTGGTCTTCACTAATACTATAACAATGCCTGCACCATTTTTACGGCCCAAACCTTTCCCTCAACCTTCAGCGCCCTCAACCACGAGTTTTGCCCCACCAAAATTAACTGAACAGGTCTTACAGGAGGTCTTCAACACACACAGACGGGAAGCCATGCCACATTTACGACGGATGGAACGTCTATTTGACGAACTTAAGGCATCTTTACAACAACGGGCCTTTGATAAACCCCTTCTTTCACTACCATCCCCATCACCAACAGAACGAGAGGATCACAAAACAGATTCAAAACCACACAACACTCTCAAACCACACATAACTCGCAAAGTCCATTATGAAAATGAAGACGTAGAATTAATCCCACTGATAAATCCACAACAAACATTATTTCAATGAGCAAACATGCACTTTTCTACCAGTACCACCTTAACCACAGCCTAAAACCCACATTCCCCACTAAAAGTATCTCTCCACACGCCCATCAGCTCCACCGCTGCCTTCAATTCCAACTCCCCCACCTTCTCCCACACCATCCCCTACGCACAATCCCAATTCCCATTCCTCTCAACCCTACCGGCATCAATCAAACTCCCCACCACTTTCTCCTTCCCCCCCACCACACTCCACACATTCGCAACATCACCAACACCACTCAAACCCTCTTCCACCACCGTCTCCCCCACCAACTCACTCCACACATTCACAACAACGTTCCTCCCATCACTATTCTAAACCACAACTTCTGGTTGATCCTTGCCCTGCTGATCCTGAAATGAAACGATGGAAAGACGACAGACCGACCTTTTCAGGCGGCCCAAAAGAAGACGTCTTTGACTGGATGCAGGCCTACGAACACCGAGCATTTTTACTCGCATTAAATACAGGTGATTTGTATCAGCATTTCGGAAAGCACTGTCGTGGACAAGCATCCGCATGGCTTATGCTCCAACATGATGAAGGTTGCTATCCTTCAATGTATGCAGCTTTGAAATCTCAATTTTTAAAACATTTTGCATCCTCCCCGGACATGATCGATCCAACTTTTCGACACCACCTCAACCAGCAAAGCGTAGGTGAGCCAGCCGAAACTTACATATCCCACATGCGCTCATTGAACATTGCAGCAGGACGTCCTTTAACGGAACAACGCTTAATAATGCTTATATCAATTGGACTTCAACCGATTTATCACAGATCAATTGAAATCCACGTTGTATGCCACACCATTGATCACCTCATTCAACGTTGCAGAGAAATTGAAGCGAAAAATCCCTCTTGTTTAGCAGCTCCTGCCCGAATTGTGCAGCCTTGGACAAATTTACCAGAGGATCATAAATAATGGCACGGAAATGGATCTACGTTGTTTTTTCTGCCGATCAAATGAACACTGGAAAATGAATTGTCCAGCATGGGCTGAATTCGACCTCAGACGACGAACCGAAGCGGCCTAACGCCAAATGCCGAATATTCCACAACTAATAAACAATAATATCCCCACTCCACCATTCTACACTCCTTCACAACCTATAATAAATCCCCCCAATCAACCACAAAACACTCAGCAAAACCCACCTCAAATTCGAATTAATTCTTAAAATTACACACAACCTTCTTCAGACCCTCCTCCTTATTTAACACTGTGGTCTCTGAAAATTATTGTTGTTGTTATTGTTGGGTTGTTGGTACGGTGGTGGTTGTTGATTATTATTCTATCAAACTATCGATGAAATGGTTATGGCAACAATCGCAGAAATGGATTTAATCCAAATTATCCCGGTTGCAGAAACGGCCGAAACTTCAGTCAGAATGGCTGAAACAACAATTTTAGAGGCAACTTCAACCGACAACGCAATAACAACACAACAAATAATGATCAACAGTACCGAGCTATTGAATACGGAGAGCCAACTGCTCAAACTTTTCACTCAACTAATCCAGACCAACAAAATGCAGCACGTGATACTCAAGTGGCACTTCTCCTACAGCGCGTAGCCCAACTGGAAAATCAAAACCAACCTCGCCGAGAGTCAACAAACGCCCCACCAACACAACAGCCTCCACAAAGTCAAACAGCAGCAGTCACAATACCGCCGGCTCCTCCTCCTATTCAGACTGAAATTCAAACAAATAATGAAAGTGAAGAAGACGAGTATGACTATAACCAGATTGGCATGGTCGCCGCAGTCACCACTGATACAGAATCCTCCATGATTGGAAAGTTATTAATTCTCCAGTCCTCGCTCAATGGCAAACCCTGCAGAGTTTTGGTAGATAATGGTTCCGTTTCAACTTTCATTCATCGGAAAATGTTATCCCATGTAGACACCATTAAACCAGTCATACAAGGCACAGTTTTTCGAACCGTCGGTCATGAACGATTTAAACCATTACATCAAGCACATTTTTAAATTAAATTCGGACGCTTTGAATGGCCAGTGGATGCCTATGTAGCTCAATCCTTACCCCAAGATGTAATTTTAAGAGGCAATTGGCTTCAAAAATACAAAGTAATGTGCGATTGCGTCAATAATTCCATCACTTTAGACACCGTTGACAAACAACACAGCATTACGGTGACAATGAAATACCACACCGCCACTTCCTATAAATATCCAAACGTAAATGGAGAGGATTACTACAATAAATACAATGAGGATATTGACGGAGATCAAATAGAACATGATCTGGAAGAAATGATTGTGAATATCCATCTGGAAACAAAATTTCAATATTACGAGTTGCTGGTCTCTTCGAATTACACAGTAACAGAAGAACTTTTCGGAGCAAATTACAAAGAATTATTAAATGGCCAACAAATAACAGCCGACATTCCGAAATTACACGATTTACAACCAATCGATGATACCGACTACTCCAAAGGCATTTATAATATTGCTAATGACTACGACTACATACGCAGTCCCAATTGGTATACTCAATTTGCCCTTGCAATGGACAAACATTTAGATTTAACTCAACAACAAGAGTTAAGGGACCTTTTATTCGACTTCCAAGGCCTTTTTATTGAATATGACAACATGTCCGCTCCAATGTCACTTCAAGAAGAGCCGATTTACCACACTATAAACACTGGAGACGCGCTACCGCAAGTTAAAAACATACCACCATTAAGTAAAGCCGATCAAACAGAAATTAAAAGACAGCTTGATAAATACTTAGAACGCGGAATAATAGAACCGTGTCAATCCAAATGGCGAGCTCCAGCCATTTTAGTGTTGAAAAAAGATGGTACTAAAAGACTCTGTATCGATTACAGACCTCTCAATCGAGTAACGATAAAAGATATGTATCCGATGCCGAGAATTGATGATGCGTTAGCACAACTCGCAGGCCAATCTTGGTTTTGTGTTCTCGACTTTTTGCAAGGATACCACCAAATGATGGTAAATCCACCCGACCAGAAGAAAACAGCTTTTGTTTTCAACCGAGGCTTCTACATGTGGAACCGCATGCCTTTCGGTCTTACAAACGCTCCAGCTTCTTTCCAACAACCAGTTGATATGATTCTTGGAGATCTAAAGGGAACAATTTGCACCACATATTTGGACGACATCTTAGTCTATGCAAACTCTTTTTCACAAATGTTGGAACGTGCGTTATTTCATCTTGCTCCGCCGTCTTTCAAAATAGACTGCAGTCTCTCCACGCACATTGATTTTGCACAGATATTATGGGTGTGCAAAACTGGTGTCCGTATGGTGGCTGAAGTCATGCTCTTCAGAATTACCTATATCCAAATATAAAATTTAAATCTATTAATACTTCATTCACTAATTAATTGCAAATTCACACAAATGGTACGTTTGTCTGGCAGGCTGAAAGTCCTACAATTATTATTTTAAATTTCGGTATTTTGAGCCACGCCTAACAAACACCATTCAATTCTCCTTTATTATTATTTAACCAATTTAAAAATAGATAAATATTTCTTACTCAGCATCGTGTTGACATCTTTTATTCCGTATAATAAACAAGGTGCGAAGATGTCTGCACTTTGCAGATTTTAAATAATAATCCCAATTTTTCCTGAAAAAAAAATATTTTTTGGTTATAATACCATATTTTAATTTTTATTACTATTCCAATTTAATATCTTCAGCATTAAATGATTGCTTTAACTTACCCAAACGTGCGGTTTGTCTGACATGATAAGCACATCACGATGAATTCTGAAATCTTGATGCACTACGTCAAGTCCAACAAACACCACTCCTTCCAGCTTCAGCACATTCGGTTTCTCAAATTCTGAAAATAAAGACCGTTATAATTTCAACTAACCTAAACGGGATGTTTGTCTGGCATTTGAAAAATTGACAAAATACTTAATCGTCCCAAACGTTAGGTTTGACTGGCTTCTTCCAGAAAATTAAAAAAAAATTCAATCTTACCCAAACGTGAGGTTTGTCTGAATAGATGTCCACATCACGATGAATTTAAAATCTTGATGTTCAGCATAGGGTCCGACAACCCCCACTCCTCCCAGTTTCAATACATCCACAGAATGTTGGTCTGGCATTTAATAATCAATCGAAAAAAAAAATAATAAAATATAAATTCACAAACATTCAGTTTGTTTGACACATCCAGGAAACGGAAAATAACTTATAAAATTACCCAACCATGAGGTTTGTCTGGCTTGAATAAAGCACCGCAACTAAAATTTGAGATTTTGGTGTTTTGCGTCATGCCTGACAAGCACCATTTTATTTCAGCCTTGATCTTTTCATATATCCAGTTTCGGAAATTATTATAGGAAAATTATCAAAATTAATCAATTATCATTTAATTGCAAAAAATTCACTTAACAAACTACGCCTTCAATCCCAGAAACTTAGCTCATATGTCGCAATATGGGCATTTCACTTCTTGTGTTTTGTACAATGAATCAAATGTCGGTATTTCGAGTCCCGACATTGTGTCGATGCATTAGTTCCGAAATTACAACTAGGAGCTAAGGTGTCTACACTTTGCTGGTTTTGAAACCCAACCACACCGTCCAGAAGGATTGCTTTCTTTGTTCCTGAAAGTAGATTGAAAATTAAAATTTAAATATTTCTCATTCACCCGTGAATGACAATCGCGTTAATTTTCCTATACGAAAATAAGCTAAATTGTTTTCTTAGGTTAATGTGCAAACGACAACAATTCTAGAACAAGTATTATCTGCACTTTCCACTGATTTCACCAAATTTGACTGTACGACAGACGAATATAATTCTGACCCTATTTTGGCGTCATCGTTTGCGTTACGCTCATAACAAATTTTAATCTCAAAATTTGTATACTTCTCATTCGCTCTCACCAAGCGATTTGACTTTCTGTATATATGAAAGCAAGTCGAGTCGTTTTTTGAATTGAGATAGAGATTACAGCAACAGCATAATCTAGCAATTATGAAAGAATAATGTTTTAAAATTATTATAATGAGATTATTTCGATGTTTGACCCTACGATTTTTTAAGAATGCAAATTTTTTTGGCATTTTCAAATTTCAAAATTGATTCACATAATTTTACACTCATTTCCGTACGGCCACTTGACCTCTTGTGAATGCATACTAGATGTCAAGAGTTAGTACCTGTCTGAGTGCAAACTTCTCATCAATATTTCCCTAAAATACCAATGAATATTCAAATCATCTGCAATTTAAAAGTTAAATCGTTCCCAGCATTGCGCAAACATTTTTCAGGTGTACTTGAAAATCAGCTGGGAAGATGTTTGTGCCTTGTCAAGACCAATTCTGAACACATGACTACCAAATTGCAGTAGGAAGCTCATTTTACTTGTCCATATATTTTGAAAATATTCTCTCCCTCGGACTCGTGAGGTTTCTTTTCCTCCGTACTTATCACCAGGTGAAAAAGGCCCACACGACCCTGAGTTTGAGATATGTAATCTACCCTAGCAAACATTAAAATCAATAACCTTAAATAATGTCACCAGATCAGACAACGAACCTCTTGTTCATCCACGAAAGGCAATCTGACTTCCTGTGTAACAAACTACAGACTACTCTGATTTTTTTCTTGGATTGATGAGAAATCACATCCAATCATTTTGCAACCCCTGTAATTAAAATCACCATAATTAATTTGTAAATCTATGAATATTCAAAAATTCGATTTCCATCTCCCTGATCTTCATATGAGCGTTTGACATTTTGTTTGTTTTTAAACAGAATGTTGAACAACCATGCTTAAATTGTTGAGAATTTCCAACATCCTCCACCAGACTCCAGACAATGAAGAAAAATTTTTATTCAGAGTGAATATTTTGCCTCACTGATCTGAGTATAGCCATTCTGTTTTCTGGTTCAGTATCCAGAATATAGAGTGTCGGTACCGAGATCATTGAGAACTCTCAACTATAAATTAACCTCCACCAGATGTCTGACAATTAAAATTCCAAGAATTTTGACATAAAATAAGGACTCATCCTCACTGATCACAGGAAGGGCACTTCTAATAATTCAAGTTAGAATGTGGGGTGTCTTTGCTCTATCGCTGAGAGTAATCATCAAACCATCATCTCAATAATACGTCAGTATCCATCTATGTTTGAAATAAAATGTTTCCATCGACAAAATGGCAATCTGATTTCCCGGGTTTTAGGGCAATCAGCTGTCATTTCTTCGATTGTAACTAAAGTGGCACAACATTAAAAGGCCTCCTCTAACTCCTAATTTGGAAAACAAATTATAATTTAATTACTAAATAATATAAATCAATTTGATATGGACAAGTCTACTTACCATTGAAGACAATAGTTAGCTACCCTGATCTTGGTTGGTTTTGTCGGACATTTATATTCTTATACATCTGTGAAACTGGACCAATGTCAGTTTAGTTTCATTAACTCCCAGGAAATTTCTCCAAATTATTAATAATATGCTTATCAAGGTATGATGGGGAAGTTCGTTTGTGTTTTTCTCAACTGAACCACCCTATCATTTTGCGATGGCCACGTCAATATCACTAATCTCCTCTGGAATATACATCATAACAATTTCAAAATTTATTTCCAAATTTAAATATTGGCAAAGGTACCTCACCAAACACACTAGTGGTGACGATTCCTGTCGGTAGGATTTCATTGAAAGTCCTAGCGTCAATAGTCGCCTCCAACGGTGGTTATATCTCCACATAGCAGCTTGGAAAAAGAAAAACAATCAAAATTTTTTTATAATTCATAATTTCAAAATTACCTTACCTATCTCTTCAAAAGCACAAAACACACTTGTGGTGACGATTACTGTTGATTTGGATTCATTGAAATTCACATCGTCAGTCATCGGCTCCAACGGTGCATCCCTCATCAATTTCAATTCTGGAAAACCAATACAATCAAAATTTAAAATGTTATCATCAAGGCATCAAAAAATATAATAATTAAAGCAATGGCTTGACAGGGTTTGGGAATGTGAGCTATGTAATACAATTATCTCACACATCCTCCACCTTGCCTATCTATTTGTCCATTTCCTCATCAATCTCGGAAAAGCCCACAGGAATAAGAAAGAACAGAAAAGAAAGAAAAGAAAAACTTGCAAATGAGAAATGTGAATCGTAAGATTATGAATAATCTAATCATGCGAGTCATGTTCTCTGTTTGCTAAAATATCATCCGATTTTCATCATAAACTCCAATACAAATTTAAAACTAAACATACAAGGAATTTGGTTCGTTTGATCAGGTATTCAACCGATCATATGAGCCTTACCCCTGTTTGTTGTTTATTTTACTTCATTGAATCATTCCAACTTTCATCAAAAAGTTCCATCAATTTATTTTGGATTTCACCACTACTGCTATTTAAATTAATTAACCTGCATACTGGAAGCACAATTTGCGGGATCATACATTTTGATCATGCCATTGGTGTTTTCTGTTTGTTTGTTTTAGGGCTGCGTTTTGCTTTGGACCATCACTCGTTTCCCATTCAACAAATTAAAACTGCTCCTTCACTCTCACATTTATTAACCTGCATATAGGCTGCACGATTCGCGGGATTGTATAAATTTCGATCATGCAATTCGTGTTTTCTGTTTGTTTGTTTCATGGCTGCATTGTTAAGCTTGGTATAATTCTTTGAATGAATTTTTTAATTGCAAACTCACTTCTTGACTAGGGTGCGAGTAACTTAAGCGTTTCATTAAGGTCGTTAGGTTACTCCGCTTCTGATTCAAATGTGTTTAATTCCCTTAAATATGTAAATTAAAGTCTAAAATTCAATAATGACAAATTTTGATTCAGGGGTGTCTAGCCTAGCCGTTTAACTGAAGGTTGGGTTGAGCGCCTCTCGATTAAAACTGGTCTCAAAATTCATCCCAGTTATTTTTTTAATTTTTCATTAATTAAACGTTTGTCAAGTCTTTTGATTATTTTAAAGTTCAATGTATTTTTTCGATCCTAAATTTTTCACTACCACTTCCAACAAATTAGATTTTTTTTTAATATAATTTAACCCCAATTTTAAAATCTGAAAAAATTAATAGTAATAAACATTAGTCCCTGCACATTATCTGAAATCTGTTTAAAAACAATCGTACGTCTCTACTCAATAATTTCGATTTTAACTCATAATTTTAAAATTTAATTTGGACGTTTTCGGATTTATAACCACTTCCGGTTAGTTTTGTCAATTTTTTAAACTTTTCAAATTTATCCCTAACTAATGTTAATGAATACATTAAAACTGATTAAATTCTAATTTCATTTTAACAAAGCTTTTAATTTCAAATATTAATCGCGTTAAAATTTTCTCCCACATTATAAATAAATTTTGATCACTCAAACTAGTAGATTTTTTAAGTCGGATACCAACATCACAATTAATTTTTAATACGCTTCTATTAGTTTGACTATGTAGTCTCTCAGTTTGTCAGTCATGGAGTACACCCATACCCTGATATACGGCCCCTTGATATACGGCGTTTTGCTATAACGGCTTTTATTATTTACGACACTGTTTCGATTTACGGCCCGAAATACCTCAATATACGGCCAAAAAAAAAATTTAAAAACGAAAAAATTGAGATTAAGAATGCATATTTTTAAAAACTGCAAATTTAGTGCCGCCCCTGAAAGGGGCGGCACTAAAAAATAATTAGCATAATAAAGCATAATTTTTAAAAAAAAATTTATATAAAAAAAAAAAGAAGCGTGGGGTGCTTGATAAACATTTTTTATAAGTTGTATATTAATAGTTGTAAAGTTACAAAGCACCCCACGCTTTTTTTTTTTTATATAAAATTTTTTTTTAAAAATTATTTTATACTTTTTAGTGCGTTAGAAGCGTATTTTTTTAGTTTTTTAAAACTATTTTTTTTTTAACTTAATAAACCCAGCAGACTCTTGGTAACAAAAATTTGATTGGGCCGTGTTCAGCTTGGCCGTTGTTATAATGGTTAAGTTGGACACCTCCAAATTCAAATGTGTGTTCATTATCATCCGTATTCAGTTGATTAATTAACTGAACGTAAATTTTTTTTGAAATCTGATGTCGCGATTTTTTTGTATCGTCGCCCCTATTGTTAATTCTAATATTTTACCAACTAATTTTTACCATTCAATATAAGCTAATTTTAAAACTAAATCACATTTTTTGAAATTACGGTATAATAAAATCTATAAATTTTGAACTATATCTCCTTGCCTATAACGTCAATCCATCTTAAATGATCCGAACGTTTCCACCAAATTTTTTGTTTCTCGTTTTTTTCCAAACTTTTCAAATAAGAAATTTGGGTTCTCGTTTTTTTCGTTTTTTCTAAATTACTTTCAAACCTAAAATAGAAATTAAATAATTATCGTGTTTACAAACACTCACGTTTTAAATACGTCAAGTTTCATTTTTTTGGGTTTTTCCTTCCACCGTACGAATGTCAACAGCCGCTTGACTTAATTCCCAAATGTTTTAACGGTAATAGGCCTTTTTTCCAATTAATCTGAAATAAAAGGGTAAAATAAATTAAAGCCTGTAAAATTCGATTCAATCGCTGAATTTTGTAAAATATAGATTCCAGTATCGTTCACACTTAAAATAATCCCAAATAACAACCTGAAAGCCCGTTGCAATTTTTTCCCATTTTAAGTAAAAAACGATCACTCCGTCCGCTTAGATACGCTCCATCCAAAATACAAAATGGTCGTCTCAATGAAGAGTGCAATTTTTTCAAAATACTACAATAATATTAAAGATTTCAAAATTAGTTTCTAAAATAAATATATTTCTAATTTAAATTAAGATTTTTTTCTCTTTATTTTTTTACGATTTTTTTGGTTGAGATTTTTTCTAACAAAACCCTATAAATAACGCTATCTATTCACCACTGCTCCTCCTTAACCTCTCCCTCAGATTTTTTATGACTACAGTCAGCTGTAAAGGACGAACCCTGTGACCTCCCTAAAACTCCAAAACAAAATTTTTTCTACGTGCACAAATGTAATAATAAAAATTTAAAACCAATTAATTTAATTCGATTCTGACATTATTTAATAAATAATTTTGTGATAATATGTAATAAATGAATTAATCTGACATATGTGTTAATGTTTCTTAAACAAATTTGAAAGCTTTCTATTCTCAATATGAGATATACATCTCCATTTTCAGTGCACATGTGCATTTTGAATCACGCGTCACTATTCTCTAACGGCATTACGAAAACAAGTGTCTCATATTACAGCCGATCGTCTCCAATCTTACATACTAACTCACTCTTAACAATGACTAAATCGAAAAAAAAACACAATCTCCACTCCCTACAAATTCACCTCACTGACCTCTATGGAGGCATATCTTCGTCTCAACCAAGCCGATCTCATCCAGTCCAATCAAGAATGAAAACCATCCCTCCGAACCTGAACTATTCAACTTGAAACAGATTAAGCCATAGCCCCTAAACTTGAAATAAATCTTTCCAAACAATCTTAATCCCACAAACTCCCAATCATATAAACAAAATGAAGCAAACGAAAATTTCATTAACAACTTACTCTTCAACGAAGAACGTCCCTTTCAAAAGTCAAAACTATAAATTAAACTTTTTCGAGATGCTGGTTTTCGTTACTCGAGTGGTCTCCATAACAGTTTTCATCTGTGTCGTCATTGCGGTTTTTCATTTTGCGATCCCGCACAAATCAAAAACTCACCCAGTTAGCAAAGAAGCGACCACTGAAAATACCACCACTTCCGACAACATTACTGCGGCCTCCGGAACCCCACCATCCAAGCCACCCCGACAGACCAGACGACGCAACAGCGTAAAATTGTGCCTTAAACAACAAGCAACTCGAACTTTTGTCAAATATCAAAGCAAACGATTCCAAAAACACTACTACAATGGAAAATAACGATTGGATACCGCTCCAGGCCCGCAATCCTAACGTCTAGCAACTTATTATACAGCAACAGGTTGCAATCATCGATGTTCAAAATCAGGAATTGAGCGATCTCAATCGTCAAGAGGACGACATGGCTTGTTCGCTGAGCCGCGAGATCGAAGCAAACCTGGTTCTTCGACGATAGATGGATGAGGTTAAACTGGCCTATCGTTTAACCAATGACCAACTGAAGAAAGAAGAAACTCGCAATAATGTACTCCCGGGACAGCTGATGGAAACGCGAAAAGAATACAACGAACTACTAGACCATCACACCAACGACTCAGCTTCTTTTGAACGGGAAATTCGTCGCCTGAAACAACGTAACACCCACCGCGACCGTAGCCCATCACCATTGCGAACTCTGGCAGTGCCAACACATCGTCCTGCCTCCAGCATTCCGCCGCAGTCGCTGCCGACCGCCAACCTTGGCCGGGGACGCCTGTACCGCTGCCCAGACAACACGGACAACTAAGAAATGGAAGAAAAAAATAATTAAAAATGTCAGATAAGCATAAAATTATATATTACTACCTATTAACTTTCAAATTATCATTCTTAGCATAATTTAGAATTAAAGAAATACTTTTATAATATTATATTCACTGCTAAAAGTTTATTCTAAGTTTTGCGTATATTCCGAAATGTTTTAAGGGTTATCTTCTTTTGCGATTTTGAATAAGCTGCTATTAATAATTAAAATATGTTTACATTTGGTTAAAATTATACTAATAAATAAATGTATAATATCTTCCTACAACGATAAATACACGTCTTTGATTTATCGATTTTAACATGTGTTCAAAAAATGTGCTACATGCCAAACTTCATTGGTGATCCGAAATTTTTATATTAGCCCTCAACTTCTAAAAATATTTTCAATAAGGTCCTAATGTTTACATGAAACTCGCTAAACAGTTACACCGTTCGATCGCAAAACTTGATTTCACTACATAATTTCATTTGTAATCCAATATTTTAACTCGATCCGTATACCCCGTCATAATAATGTTGCGCTAATTAATTATTGTAACCACTCGCGCATAATTATAATCAAATAATGTGCATAAGTTCTTTAACTTTCATAAAAGGTTTATACTAGCCTCAAATAATTATTCCGTTAAACTTTTAAAAAAAGGTTGAATCGTTTTCTATTATAATATCGTAACGATTACGTTAATTCATTCTCATTGTACTCGTCACTAAATTCGATATAATCTTTCTATACTTCTTATATCTTCATACGAATTTCATTTACCAATAACAAATTTTAACTCCCGCTAACTTATAATCCTAAAATAAAATATGATTAATAACAACTTTCTTACCTTAATCAGCGTTAATGCAGTATTCCCAAAATTAAAACGATAATCCTAAAATAATCTTGAACATTCCATCTCAGCCACAATCCACATCAACAAATAACAAACAGATTTCCATCCACACTGTTTACACTTCAATTCAAATTTTATTCCAAATTCAGTAATCAAAATTAAAACTATCACTAATTCCAAATTTCTTGATTCGAATACTTGTTTTCTGCCCTACTGCAATCTGCAATTTCTCTGCATTTGACAAAATTTCTGCCTTTTATCTGTACCTAAATTAGAAATTAACATTAATGTAACTATTACGGATTTTTATTAAACTCTAATCAATACTGTCCAAAAGTTCATATGTACCCAACTTAAAAATACAACCGCTCCAATACACTCTTCATTTTGTTCACAATTTTTAAATCAAAATTTTCCGTCCATTCGTCTAACCACCATCCAATAATTTTCTATTAAACTAAAAAAAAATCAAAATTAATCGAAATTGATCAGAAAATTTCCGAAAATAAATACTTACCTCCACTTAAAAGAGAGCAATCTCATTCACGAGACATTCCAATTACCAAGTGATTTCGTATTTTTTAATTTTCCCTTCTTTCTTTCTTCCTAACAATTTGAAAATTATTTACGTATCCCCTTTCATTAAGAGCAAACTATTTACAAATACAAATTACCTACCTTCTACACATAATATTAAGGAAACACCAATCTCATCCTCAAATTTATAACCTTTTGCCACGTGCTCACATTCGTTTCCAATATCAAATTAATCGGCCAAAATAACCTCATCCAATTTCAGCCGCAAATTAATTTTTTCTTTGACCTATGGAAATATGCAAAAACACTTACAGAGTTGCTCATTAAAACTCAATATTTAAAGACTTCCTAATAGGAATCCGAAATTTGTTTCCACCATCCAAATTCACCCCACCTCTTTCCATTACAAATCCCAAACACCTGTTTTAGTATCCTTTCTCTAATATTCAAACCTGTAAAATAAATTTGAAACCTCAAACATAAATCAGTTAAAATTAATTATAGTAATACACCATTACAAACTAGTAATAACTTACCAAAATTTCAATTCAATAAATTACATTACCAAAATTCGACACGTTGCAAACTATCCACCATTTGCAATCACAATTTTCTCCCACCACAATAACGCCACCTTGCGAAATCCTTTCCTTAAAACCTGAATCCGCTTAATCTAGGGCACTTTCATTATAAGAGTACCCCAGACGCAAAGACCGCTAACTGCACTTTTTGTAAAAATTGAGTTAGAGGTACCATTTTAATCGTCTTTTCAATGGCTACACAATAAAAAATATTTCAGGGTGCTAAAACCGTTAAAAGTCATTGAAAACAGTCAATGAAAATCACTTTTTTTTGCTAGTTACGGTTGCAAAGTCAGTTAACTTTCCACATTTGCAAAAACCGTAAAGTTCAATAAAAGCAGTTACTGACTTTTCAGATCAGGGTGCAAAATACGCCAAACATGTTTAAACACGTTACTGTTTAAGTGAAACACGGCAGTAATTTTGTTTGTGCAGTTAATTGTTATTAAAGAAAAGAAGATGAGTGACATTATGGATTTCAGTGAA
>JAQGAZ010002534.1:0-17081 GCA_034692225.1 Polydesmus complanatus
GAGATATTAAATGTGTACATGTACATCAGAGCCATGGTCAAGTCTTTGAGTCCATTGTTTTTACACGCGCCTTTGGTCAAAGGACATTACGGATTCCAGAAGAGAGATATGCGAGTCATGACCACCTTAATTTACGATTTAAACATGGATCTCGTCTGTTACATTTTCGATGATCCATAAATCAAATAATAATAATAATTCTACTCTAATAAAACTGTTTGTGCTTCATACTGTATTTTAATACCATATATATATATATTTTTTAAAAATTAAATTAAGGTAGGTCTAATCGTTAATTATTTAAAAATACTGCTACAAAAAAAAACTAGATATTAATGGTATTTGATAAAATATTTATCAAAACGCACAAAACTATTCAGCAGGATGTTTTCTATTGAGTTGAACGATTATTTTTTGAATTGTTTTCTTTTTTTTTTTTTTTTGCAAAAATTTTCCCCTCTAAAAAAAACATAAACAATTCCATACCAATGGTCATTGGTCAATGTGCGACGCTCGTTTTATTTTCACTCGGTTGTTAATGCTGAAGGAGACAATAGTATCAAGATATACTGTATAGTAGTAGAAGCCGAGTAATCGATCAAAGAGGAAGTTGAGACTTTTGATCGGAGACATCTTTGATTCTTACTTTAAAAGAAAAAAACAACCTTATTAATTTCCTTCGACCGCTTCATTTATATTTTAGAAGTGACGTGAAAATAAAACGTTCACAAGAAAGCCTATACAGTTATTTTAGTTATTTAATTAATAATTTAAAAAGTATAAAATGGAATGCACCATATGTAGACTTTCGAAACTTCCGTGCAGAGAATGCAGAGTAAGTCAGACTAATTTTAAAAATTCTTCTTGCTAAATCTGAATCTTGTTAAATTTAAATAATGCAGTAAATTGATATTGTTGTTTTTTTAAAAAAAACGCGAGGTATTTTAAGCGCTTACACTCAGCAATTTTTATTTTTTACTATCGGTATTTGAATAATTATTAGAATTTTTAAATCTATTTTTAGGAGTTGAAAGTAAACTTCTACTGTTATTAAATTAAAATAAAAGCCTGAATCAATAATTATTTTTTAATAATTACAGCTTTTTTTTTTTTTTTCTTCATGATAATTTCAGGCATTAAAAGCAAGTAGCAATCCCAAAGAAATTCGTCGCAGACTAACATATTTCAAACGGCAGGTCATCCAAAAGTATGGAAACATTTACTCGAGCAGTTTCGACAAAGTAAGCTAAAAAAAAATAAATAAATATGAATAAAATTAACACTTAGAATTAAAAACTACTTTTTGATGTAGCCGATTGAAGTAGACTCCACCAGAATTTTTGAAATTTTTCGACTGCCGCCTGGGCAATATTTGCGGGAAACCGGCGTTCCACTATCCCGTATATTACATTTTTTTGACCAAGTTATTGGATATGATGACGTAAGGTTGACTTACAACTTTAAAAAATGTTCGTATTTATAATCATAAATAATTATATTAAAAAAAAAAACTGATTTTCAAGGTGTATTACATGGATAAGTTCACTTTCCACAACATGCTCTGCTGCATCATGCTGTTGAAAGCGGCCATCGTGTGGCCTCCGCAGGATCCATACACCCAAGTGTACGTGGACAAGCATCGCATCAGCAACAACGCGCGCCATCCCGGTGACATCTTCGGCGAATTCTTCGACCGCTTCTTGGATTTGGTCAAGAAATGCGCCATCTTTAAGTTCGATGAGGCCGAACGGAACATGGTCCTACCGCTCTTCACGCAAGACCAATGTAAGCACAAAAAAAATATTAATGAATAGCAATTACTTAATTTCTTCTTAGACCGTGTAGACGTGAGCGACAATATCGAGCAGGTGCTCCGGGACTACGATTGGGACACCTACGGATCTGCTGATCAAAGACGATATGATAAGCTAATTGACGTTTATTTTGAGTGTAAAAATATTGTCCTTTATTTTGAACCGGACATGATAATGTCCGCTTTGAGCGATTTACCTGATGGGGTCAGAGATATGGATAAGATGATAATGAAGAAACTTTTATTTTTTTAAAACTGGGAATTTCTGAAGAAAAAATGTATTTCCGGTTAGAGTGTAGATCTAATGTAATCACATTTTAGCTTTCATATTTCTATAAACTGGTAAAAGTGTTTATTATATACAATTTAAAAAAAAAAAATACTGTAATTATGGTTTTGCGTAATTTAATTTTTTCAGAAATAAACCAGGTTTGACCAAATTTTATATTAACCATTGATATAAGGAGTTATACAGTAAGTACATGTATAACTCCTTGGTTCGACGATGAAACACCTAAAGAAAAATCACCTTTCAGATTTTTTTCATAATTTTCTATAAAATATTTTTTAATTTCATTTTATTGCAGTTTTTTATTATTATTATTAGTTTTATTGTAGTTTTTTTTATTATTTGTATTAATTTAATTGTAGTTTTTTTTATTATTATTAATTTTATTTATTTTTTCTTTAATCTGTTTTAAAATTTTAAACTCTCCGCTCTGCGAACCAGATTCCAATGTATCGATATTGTATGAAAACATCGATGTTCGATACTGTATTTCGATAATATTTGTTGTTTAATCGAAGATCAGAAGGAAAGTTGAGGATCTCGCGGACCGTTGAAAATTTGCGTTTGGATCGAGATCTAAATTTACTATGTGAGTAAAACTTTTTTTATTATTTGACATTTTGAATGAAAGTTTCATAATATTGCATCGAAAAGTACGCGCTTCTGGATACAATACTATTTTAAACAAGATTTTGCTACTCCTTACTACTTTGGATAACCCTTGACACACTTTGAATACAAATTTCATTTTGCTGTATTTTTCGTAGGAGCATGGGAGAAGTTTTGGAAATCGTGTGGCCTCAACATAACAGCTATTTATGTGAGGAACTGTGGCGTTTATTTAACAGCGGAGATGGACGAGACGGACCGAGCGACTTGGAGATTTCGTGTCACGATGCCGAACCATTCGCCGCTCATTTTATTATCTTGAGAGTTTTCTGTCGGAATTTGGTCGACATTAATTCCAGACAGATTGTGTTTACGGATACAGAGATCAAGAAGGACGATCTCCAGTGCCTCTTGGAGTTTATGTACCTGGGCAAAACGTGCGTTAATAAGAAGAGACTGCAGGTGATTCGGAGAGCGGCGGAGCAGTTGGGGCTGGTGGTATTCGTCAGTGCGATAGACGATGTTCTAGAAAACAGAGTGGCAGAAGTTGATGAGGAAGACGGTTTAAAGGCGAATGAGATCAACGCATCAAACTCAGAAGGAAAAACGTGCGAGAGAACAGAAGTTGATGGTAATTGTATTGAGTTAGGAGATAAATGTGTTTGTAAGGTCGAAAATATTGACGAATTTATTCAATTTGTGTACTATCAAAATTTTTATTTACATTTCAGAAATTTTGGAAATTTCTCCCCAAGTTGCGGAAGAAAATTTATTTCCGAATAAGAAGTTAAAGAAGTCGGAGGGAATTTCTACCGATTCGAGGGAAAGCGGTGAAAATAATTCCAAAACTTCGACAGACGAAATTCAATCTTCATCAAATGCGCAGGACAGTTATTTCGAATCCAGTTCGAAGAAATCGGATGGAAAGCTCATCGATGAAGGAGTTTTTGATAAAGACGTGTCTTGTCCTTTTTGCTATAAAATGTTTAGAGATAAATATAGATACGCGCAGCACCTTAAAATACATACCAAACCTGGTTCGTTCAAGTGTCCTCATTGTTCTTATAGAGGGAAGCTGCTGGAAAAACATATGAGCGAGGCTCATCAGTTGGACAAAGACGGAAATCCACTGAAGAAATTGTTCGCCTGCAACATTTGTAGTTTCAAGTGTCTAGACCAGGTTCAACTGATGGGACACGCTCAGCAAAAACACGGAACTCGTGAGTTCAAGTGCGGGTATTGTACGTATGTGTGTTATGCTAATTGGCGTTTAGAAAGACATTTAAAGCACATGCATTTTGTGACTTTGGAAAGTGCGAAAGTAACACTAGCTGCCTCAAAAGTGACTCCAAGAATTTCAGTTGTAGCTCCTGGAATATCAGTTGTGAATTCAGCAATTTCAAAAGTATCTTCTGGAGTTTCAGATTTAACACCAAAAATTTCAGTGGTTGCTCCTGGAATTTCGGTAGTAAGTTCTAAAAATGTAAAATTTACTCCCGAAATTTTGGAAGAGAGTTCAGAAATAGCTGTCGAAACTTCAGATGACAGCTCTAAAATTTTAAAGTCAACTCCTGAAGTAGCACAGGAAACTCCTGAAGTAGCACAGGCAACTCTTGAAGTAGCACATGCAACTCCCGAAATGATAGAAGAAAAATTAGAAGAACGATCTACAGATTTAGAGGCCGAAGTTTTAAAGGACGGTGCCGAAATTATTGAAGAGGATTCCGTAGTTGTAGAACAGGTTTTCCAAGTTATAGAAATGGATTCTGGGGTTGTAGAAGTAAGTTCGGAAGTTATCGAAGTGAGTGTCGAAAGCTTAGAAGAAAGTTCCCGACCTTTCAAGTGCGATATCTGCGGTGAAGGTTATAAAACTGCGGCGTATTTAAAATCTCACGCCGAGGTCCATTTGGAGAAAGTGGTGTGCGAGATATGCGGCGTAAGTTTAGCGTTCAAGTCCTTGCAAAAGCACAAAAAGATGGTACACAGGGAAGACACGGCGTCAAAAACATTCCAGTGTCATCTGTGTTCCGTAACGTTTTCAGCAAAGGAATATTTGAAGAATCACGTAAAAAAGGTGCACACGGAGAGACGATTCAAGTGCGAGACGTGCGGAGATCTTTTCAAGACGCCTTGGGGACTCACTTCTCACGCCGAGGTGCATCTGGAACGGATCAACTGTAACATTTGCGACAAAAGTTTGACTCGAAGATCTCATCGCTCCCACATGAACCTCATTCACGGCATCGATCGGAAAGACAACTCTCCTTCCAAAACGAAGCCCACGCAAGCCTTCAAGTGCGCCGTCTGCCCGTTCACCAGTCGCTTCCAATCACTTTTACAGAGACACGTGAGAGATATTCACCCGGTAAGCAGAAACTACGCCTGTCAGGTTTGCGGAATGCGATTTAAAAATAAGAAAGGGTTGGACTGTCACTCTTCGGTTCACCAGGAGAGAGTTGTGTGCACGTTTTGCGGGAAGAGTTTATCGCAGAGATGCGTTCCGTCGCACGTGAAAATTGTTCACATGGGGAAGAAACCGCCTCGCCCGATGACTGCCAAAATTGCCAAGTGTCCTTTGAATGATTGTGATTTTAAAAGTAACTACCGTTCAAATTTGAAAAAGCATTTGAAAAAACGGCATCGATTGGGAGAAGAAGAGTTAGAGGCTCAGTGGGATAAAGTTATGGACGAGATCACGATCAAGGGAACGGTTAAAGACGATGATAGCAGCATCGCATGCGCTACCATCAGCTTCGGGAATTAATTTGGATTTAACGGCTTTTTTTTTTCAGCGTTTGGATGCCAATTCCGACGTCTCGTTTGTTTACATAACAAACTTTTTCGCGTATCAAGTAAAATGCGGGGTCGTTAATGAAAAAAATAATACGTTGTTTACCATTGATCATGTTTTTGCTTTACACAATTAATCAAAAAATTTATATTTATAGTTTTTTTTTATGTTTGAATGATGATACGAAAATAGTTCAATGTCAGGCTTCATAATTATTTTTAAATTTGTTAAAGAATATAGATAATTTCTAAAAAAAAAAATGTTTGTGATTTTTATCGGATATTTTATGCTTCCCAACTCAAACTGCAGAAATTGAGGAGCATTATTTACTGAAAACTCATTAATCATTAAATTTTATAGCATTTTTTTATTAGCATTTTTCGAACTTAAATAACTTTTGGTTTGCTTTTGATTGAAGAGTTAAAGTTGCTTTTGTGAAGGTTTCAATTGTTATTATTAGCTTATTCCAAAAACACGTCAGACTGCGTAGGCTGGTGCTGCTGCAGTCATGGCAACGGACAAATCATATACTTTTTGAAAAAGCTGTAATTCAGAAACACGATTTCTAAATTTTAATCGCAATAGTTTACGAGATTGAGAATATAAATTTAATACCGAAAACAGTAACAATCCGTAAATTTCTTCCATTCCAACAATCGTAAACATTGGCTCATCAAAGTTACAGGCGTGCAAAACATTTATCAGCTGATTTAAATGCTGAAAAAAAAAGACAAAACAAATACTGGAGTTACATAAATCTTATATTCGTTTATAAAAGTGGGCTAAATTTAAAACATTTACTGGTATTAAAGTAAGTGACATTTGTTTGTGCAGGAGAGATTGCTGTATCTCTATCAGATAAATTTTGTCCAAACTTCTAGCTTACAGCCTACGCCACAAATTAATTTTCTTTCATGAAGAAAGACAGCCACATTACTGTTAATATAAAAAAAAAAAATTTAGATTTCATTAATTAATTGCCTTAATTTATATAGCTTTGAAAACTTTTGAAATACATTCCTACATGCATCTATTTATAATAACAACGTTACCTGTAACCAAATCTTCGTGGATCGAAGATCTACTTTAGAACTGGAACTCCGCAATGTCGGTCAAATAATAATCCGACATTTTCTCTAAAAAACTGCAACTGGGTAATCACCCTACATGACATTGTATTAGCTCGGGATGCTCGGTGCTGATGCTAAACCATAATCAGCTGATCGCTGCAATCTCCATTCAATTCGCGCAAAGTAGGCTACACTGCCCGTGAATACAATCCCTGTAAATATAATAAATAATTGGACTATAAATAACACTTAAAAATTCACGTAGCTTCTCAGAAATTAATATTTAAAGCCTGCACAATAATTATTCTTGATTTAAATACAAAAACGAAAGCTATCCAGGTTAGAAACTTTACACTCAGAAAGTATGGAAAGGAGACGTGGGCAAAATTATGTTCAAGGCGCGGTAAATGTATGGGCAGAAAAACTCTACAAAATTTCATTTGTAACGGCTGCCATCATCATTGGTGCTACGGGGATGGAAAATTCCGTTCGGGCTTTCCGCGTCATCCTTCTTCATCGCTTCGAGGTGACATTTTTTAATTTGCGTCGTAGATTTTTGTGTGCGGATTTATTTCATATTTTAACTGCTACTGATAGACTAAGAAACCAAGATAACTTTCGACAATTGCCTGTGGTCAACGAGGGAAAAGTGTAAGGACGAAAAAGATTAACTATAATTGTGTAATGTTGAACTCCAGCGACGACGAAATTTTCGCGTAGGACGCGCTTAATGGCGTGGCGTCTTCTTCTTCATCGTCGACCTCACCGCGCAGCCCAATATTTTCATCTACAATGGTCAACCGGCTATTATGAAGAAAATTAAAGTCTTTCAAACCCTTGGACTCCTAGTAAGTAAGAAATTTATTTTAAAGTATCATAATAATTTATTTTTATTAAAAAAAATTTTGCCTTAGAAAATGGGGCAGCCGTATTGGGGCGTCATGCAGCTGCGTCGTTACCTACCACGTTGGGTTCGACTTCGTCCGTTACATTTCTATTTGCGCCAGCTTAGGTCTACCGGTAACGTTCGCTCATTATTTATTCTTGCATTGAAGTTATTAAAGATTTCACGCGTTTCTGTCATCAAACAGAACACTACTATTTTCTTTTTTTTTTAATGTTATTATAGCTGTTACACATCTTGGTGAATCTTGGCGAAAGAAATCCACTGGAAAATCGATGATCAGGAGGCCATAACCAGGCGGAGCCCGAGCCACAATTAATGTAAGATTTTCTTTATTTATATTTATCTAGGCTATTGTATTTGCTCGGGGAAAGTTGTGGGCTACATTTTATTTAAAGAAATGTATTACTGCTTCCATCAATATTATTGCGTGAGTTGAACGCATAGTCGTAATCGCCCGTCGTTTACTTTCGATCTCTAAATTGAGTATACCGTTGCTGGAAATTTGTAGGCGTAATCCAGCTTAAAATACATCCGAGAAGATAAGGGCGAAAATGTTGAGAAAACGACAAAACCGGTGAGCTATTCGCTTTCGTTTCCCCCCAATTTGAGTCCAAATGTTTCTGGATTGTGATAAGAAAATATGACCGTAGATTTTAAAATCAGGTCGTCACATTTAGCCGCTTACAACATGAAGCACCAAACATGTTACATGTAACCAAATGGCGCAGCGGTTTTTTTAAAAATATTTTCGAATCGTTATCAGTCAGCAGAATTTGTTCAGTCAGCTTGAAATTGCTCTACGGAGTATTGTAGTAAGTTACGACGAAGAAAGAAGTGTTGGAATAAACGGTTAAAGTTTCCATAAGGACTCCCATTTTCTACAAAATCATAATCGCTTTTCTTCCTGTTTTCTACTTCGGATTTGCGTTTATAATAATATGCTAATACAAACGTAGTTGTAGTAAACGGAATAGATCAAAATCGGAATGCTCAATATTTTCAGCTAACTTTGAATTTTGAAAGCATATATTCGCTTCGATTTGCTCCATTTAGAGTCGTATTCTTCCAACCAAATCAAGTAAAATTTGAATACCGGTATATTATTTAAAGGATTTAAACAACTCTTTTAAGTTCGATCTCATCGTGCAGTATCTTTTTCGAATGAAAACTTTTGCGGAATTTTTTTTTTTTTGTATTGAATAAGTAACTTTTCTTCTATCGATTATTGTAGACAATGTGTTGGGCGTTTAATTAAGACTTCATTTTGTTTCTGTCATATAACCAATGAGAAAGGTTTTATGATAAATAGAATTACAAAAGTGTCGAAAGCAACGTGAGTTTGGGAGGAAGAGGGAAATATTTTTTAACGATTTTGACAATAATAATTTCTTTATTATTTACGCGTACAAAACAAAATTTATTTTATTTACAGTATGTGAATTACAAATTGATTTACCGGTACTGTATTATTATTTTTTTTTTTGCGGTATTTATTTATCGTATTTTGACGGTGTGTTTTTTATTTATTGTGAGAGAATAAAAGAAAGGAAAAGTTTTCTTTTGTAAACAATTATCGAGACATTCGAATGACTGCCAAACTTAAATACGCTGATCAAATAAAAGGCGGGGTTGTTAATGAAAAGAATAATACGTTTATTAACATTGATCTTGTTTTTGCTGCTGTAATAAATCAAAAAATCTATATTTATAGCTGCTTTTTTTTTTTAGCATTAGTTTTTATAATAATTTGAATGACGGCAAAAAATAGTTTAATTGTTTAGGTTTTTATAGTTTTTATTATTGGAAGGGTTGTTCGATTCGCCGAATAAGATAATAGTATTTTTGAAGATGTTTCTGACTTTTTACGAGCATTTTATAGATTCCCTACCCAACTCAAAAACAAATCAATTAAGCAGCATGAAAAAAATAATGCGTTTATTAGCATTGATCTTGTAATCAATTAAAACATCTGTATTTTATAGCAGCTTTATTTGCAGTAGTTTGCATAATTGAATGAAAAGCAATAAGAAAATAAGCGATGGTTTTAATTAAAGCACATTTCGTATGTACAAAATGACACTTAAGCAAGAGTTAATACTAGCTTACTGTAATTATTTAAAAGTTTGGCGGCTTTTCTCGAGTATTTTATGATTCCAAAACTCAAAATTAAACTAAATAATTCAGCATTATTTTCGTGAAACTTAAATTATTTTATTTTTTTTTTAAATTTGTCAGTTTTGAATGCATTGGTTTTCGTGCTTTAATGGTACCGTAGATACAGTAAAGAATTAATTATAGTACAGTATTTTGCGGACCAAAAGACAACTCTCCAATTTTTTGAGTAGAAAAGTGCGTCTCATAGTCTGCAAAATACCGTAATCATTTTATATATAGGTACTCGTAGATAAAAATTTTAAGTTTTTGCCATTTTACAATATTTAACAGTACGATAGGTTTATTGCAAGAACAATACATTATTTTGTAAATAGAATAATTTTTGGTTTGGTTTTGATTGAAGAGTTAAAGTTGCATTTGTGAAGGTTTTAATTGTTATTATTAGCTTATTCCAAAAACACGTCAGACTGCGTAGGCTGGTGCTGCAGTCATGGCAACGGACAAATCATATACTTTTTGAAAAAGCTGAAATTTAGAAACGCAATTTGTAAATTTTAATCGCATTAGTTTACGAGATTGAGAATATAAAATTTAATACCGAAAACAGTAACAATCCGTCAATTTCTTCCATTCCAACAATCGTAAACATTGGCTCATCAAAGTTACAGGCGTGCACAACATTTATCAGCTGATTTAAATGTTTCTACAAAATAAAATTTTAAATATTTACGTACAGTAAATTTTTTCATAAAGTTGGCAAAAAATTTAAAATATACTGGCATTAAAGTAAAATGCATTTGTTTGTGCAAGAGAGATTGCTGAAGGAGCCGTCGACCGAGTTGACGTTGCTAAACAAAAAAAAACTCTTATTAAATTTTTAAATTAAGTTTTCAACAGTATTTTTTACTCACCTTCATATTGACCCTAATGGCCACTACGATGAACGCCATAAAGTAAAAGAAAACGACATAGCTGAAGGAGGTGCAAATCCAGAATCGAGCGATGTCCGCAATATTTCCCGTGGAAAGGACTGCGACCATAGTGGACAAGACCATAACGTGGGCCCAACTGGCCATGAACATTACCAGAGAAATGGGCCCATTGACCATTGCAGCTAGTTTTTGCAATTGCTGAAACTCTTTAATCGCCATTTCGGTTTGAAAGACGTATCTGTTGGGAGATTTAATGCGTTTGAGCCGAGTTTGAATAGCATCTAGACGGATATCGATGACGTTGGCCACGTAGAACATGTAGAAGCAAAAGACGCTCTGCATTAGGTTGTGCTGATTTTCTAACAACAACATGAAGGACTCTATAAACACCATCACTGTTTGCCAGATCAGTGAAATTCCCGCAAGTCCGAAAGTTTGTGGATAGATATCTGTAAATACGCTGATGAGTCTTAAAACCGTTCCGCACGCTGTGCCGGTTGCGATATTAACCACCAAAAATGTTAACCAATTGGCGCATCGTTTTTTTAATTTTTTCGAATCGTCGTCAGTCAGCAGAATTTGTTCAGTCAACTTGAAATTGCTCAGCGGAGTGTTGCGAATTATTATGAAGAAGGAAAAAGTGTTGGAATACATGGTCAAATATCCCATAAAGGGTTCCATTACTACGAAATCGTAATCGCCTCGTTCCTGTTTTCTATTTCGGATTTGCGTGTACAACTGGCTAATGATGACGAAGTTGTAGTAAACGGAATAGATAAGAACCGGAACGGTCAAATAATTCAGCAGACGTCGAAATTTAAAAGCATTTTTCTCGGATCGGCTCCATCCGCAGTCGTATTCTTCTAAAGAAAGTGAGTAAAATTTAAATACATTATTTAAAGGATTTAAACAACTTTTTAAGTTCTTCATGCTGCAGTATTTTTATGCAAATGAAAACTTTTGCGAATTATTTTGTTTTTATTGAATGCGGAACTGTTTTTTTTTTCTTCTATCAAATATTGTAGACAATAATGTGGGACGTTTAATTAAGGCGTTTTCTACTTCTTAATAACAATTAAGAATCAATCATAGGCTTAGGGATATAAAAGAAATTGGGTTTCGATTTAACGGTTTTTATTTTTTTTATTGTAAGAGAATAAGGAAACGAAAAGTTTTCTTTTGTAAACAAACCTGACTTTGGAATGGCATTCAAACTTAATATAATGCGCTGATCAAGTAAAAGGCGGGGTTGTTAATGAAAAAATAATACGTAGTTTAGCATTGATCTTATTTTTGCTGTACACTATTAATTATAAAATCTATATTTATAGTTGCTTTATTAGCATTCATTTTTTTTTATGTTCGCATGGTGACACGAACATAGTTCAATGTTAGGTTTCATAATTTTTATTATTGAAAGGGTTGGTCGATTCACAGATACCGGTATAGATAATATTATAGTATTTTAAAACAAAATGCTCGTGACTTTTGTCGGGTATTTTAAGCTTCCCAATTCAAACTGCAGTAATTCAGCAGCATTATTTACTGAAAAGTTAAGATTTTATCATTTAAAATTCGACAGTTTTGAACAAATTCGTTTCTGCATTTTAATGGTACGTGAAGAAAATGAAAACTTTTGCAAATTATTTTGTTTTTATTGATTGAGGAGCTTTTTTTTTTTTTCTTCTATCGAATATTGTAGACAATAATGTGGGACGTTTAATTAAGGCTTTTTCTTCTTCTTAATAACAATTAAATTTTACAATGAAACCATTGATTGGATAGTGTTTTATGGCAAATAAAGTATCATAGGCAACGCAGGCTTAGGGATATAAAAGAAATTTGGTTTCGATTTAGCGGGGGGGAGGGGGAGGGGGAGTATAGGGAGATAATAAGGATACGAGGCATCCAAAATTAATATAATACGCTGATCAAGTAAAAGGCGGGGTTGTTAATGAAAAGAATAATACGTAGTTTGGCATTGATCTTGTTTTTGCTTTACACAATTAATCAATAAAATCTATTATATTTATAGTGGCTTTATTAGCTTTAATTTTTTTTGTTTGAATGATGACACGAACATAGTTCATAATTTTTATTATTGAAAGGGTTGGTCGACCAATTGTTATACTCGCAGAATATAGATAATACTGTATAGTACAATTTCTAAAAAGAAAATGCTTGTGACTTTTATCAGATATTTTAAGCTTCCCAACTCAAACGGCAGTAATTGAGCCGCATTATTTACTTGAAACTCATGATTTTATCATTTAAAAATCGCCAGTTTTGAACAAATTTGTTTCTGCATTTTAATGGTACATGAAGAAAAATTAATCAATAAATTTTAAGACATTTTTTTTTAAAATTACGGTAACATTTTTCCAATATGTAATAGTAGGCTTATAGAGAGTACGAGGCATAATGTAGGCTAGATTTTATAAATAAATTAACTTGTTACTGTATTAATTTTGCTTTTGCTTGAAAAGTTAAGTTGGATTTGTAAAGGTACCAATGGATTAACTCATTTTAAAAACTTATTAGGCTGTGTAGGCTGGTGCTGCAGTCATGGCAACCGACAAATCATATACTTTTTGAAAAAGCTGAAATTTAGAAACACAATTTTTAAATTTTAATCGCAATAGTTTGCAAAATTGAGAATATAAATTTAATACCGAAAACAATAACAATCCGTCAACATCTTCCATTCCAACAATCGCAAACATTGGCTCATCAAAGTTACAGGCGTGGACAATATTTATCAGCTGATTTAAATGCTTCTACAAAATAAAATTTTAAAATTATTTACGTAGGTCTACAGTAAATTTTTTATTTTGTTTATAAAGTTGGCAAAAAAAGTTAACATTTACTGGCATTAAAGTAATAGGCATTTGTTTGTGCAAGAGAGATTGCTGAAGGAGCCGTCGACCGAGTTGACGTTGCTAAACAAAAATTAAATACACGTACAATGATTATTAAGTATTTTTAGGTTAAGTTTTTAAAAGTTGATTTTCTTGACCTTCATATTGACTCTAATGGCCACGACGATGAACGCTATAAAGTAAAAGAAAACGACATAGCTGAAGGAGGTGCAAATCCAGAACCGAGCGATGTCCGCAATATTTCCCGTGGAAAGGACTGCGACCATAGTGGACAAGACCATAACGTGGGCCCAACTGGCCATGAACATTACCAGAGAAATGGGCCCATTGACCATTGCAGCTAGTTTTTGCAATTGCTGAAACTCTTTAATCGCCATTTCGGTTTGAAAGACGTATCTGTTGGGAGATTTAATGCGTTTGAGCCGAGTTTGAATAGCATCTAGACGGATATCGATGACGTTGGCCACGTAGAACATGAAGAAGCAAAAGACGTTCTGCAATAGGTTGTGCTGATTTTCTAACAACATCATGAAGGTCTTTATAAACAGCAACATTGTTTGCAAGATCAGCGCAACTCCCGTAAGTCCGAAAGTTTCTGGATAGATAACATTAAATATGGTGATAAGTCTTAAAACCACTCCGCACGGTGTGCCGATTGCGATAATAACCACCAAAAATGTTAACCAATTGGCGCATCGTTTTTTTAATTTTTTCGAATTGTTGTCAGTCAGCAGAACACTCTCTGTCAACTTGAAATTGCTCAGCGGAGTGTTGCGAATTATTATGAAGAAGGAAAAAGTGTTGGAATAAACGGTCAAAACTCCCATAAAGGGTTCCATTACATCGAAATCATAATCGCCTCGTTCCTGTTTTCTGTTTCGGATTTGCGTGTACAACTGGCTAGTGTGGCCGTAGTTAAAGTAAATAGAATAAATGAGAACCGGAACAGTCAAATAATTCAGCAGACGTCGAAATTTAAAAGCATTTCTCTCGGATCGGCTCCATTCGCAGTCGTATTCTTCCAAAGAAATTGAGTAAAATTTAAATACATTATTTAAAGGATTTAAACAACTTTTTAAGTTCTTCATGCTGCAGTATTTTTATACGATTTATTTTTAATGCAAATGAAAATTTTTGCAAATTATTTTGTTTTTATTGAATGCGGAACTGTTTTTTTTTCTTTTATCGAATATTGGAGACAATAATGTGGGACGTTTAATTATGGCGTTTTCTTCTTCTTCTTAATAACAATTAAGAATCAATCATAGGCTTAGGGATATGAAATAAATTGGGTTTCGATTTAACGGTTTTTGTTATTTTTTTTGTAAGAGAATAAGGAAACGAAAAGTTTTCTTTTGTAAACAAACCTGACTTTGGAATGGCATTCAAACTTAATATAATGCGCTGATCAAGTAAAAGGCGGGGTTGTTAATGAAAAAATAATACGTTTAGCATTGATCTTATTTTTGCTTTACACAATTAATTATAAAATCTATATTTATAGTTTGCTTTATTAGCATTCATTTTTTTTTTAATGTTCGCATGGTGACACGAACATAGTTCAATGTTAGGTTTCATATTTTTTATTATTGAAAGGGTTGGTCGATTCACAGATATAGATAATATTATAGTATTTTAAAACAAAATGCTTGTGACTTTTGTCGGGTATTTCACGCTTCCCAATTCAAACTGCAGTAATTCAGCAGCATTATTTACTGAAAAGTCAAGATTTTATCATTTAAAATTCGCCAGTTTTGAACAAATTCGTTTCTGCATTTTAATGGTACGTGAAGAATAATATTATTAATCAATAAATTTTTTAAGACATTTTTTTTTTAATTAACATTTTTACAATATGTAACAGTAGGCTTATTGCGAGTACGAGACATAATGTAGGTTTTATAAATAAATTAACTCGTTATTAATTTTGCTTTTGATTGAAAAGTTAAGTTGGATTTGTGAAGGTACCAACAGATTAACTCATTTTAAAAACTCACTAAGCTGTGTAGGCTGAGTAGGCTGGTGCTGCAGTCATGGCAACGGACAAATCATATACTTTTTGAAAAAGCTGAAATTTACGAACACAATTTTTAAATTTTAAACGCAATAGTTTACGTGATTGAGAAAATAAAATTTAATACCGAAAACAATAACAATCCGTCAATTTCTTCCATTCCAACAATCGTAAACATTGGCTCATCAAAGTTACAGGCGTGCACAACCTTTATCAGCTGATTTAAATGCTTCTGTAAAATAAAATGTTATAATTATTTACGTAGGCCTACAGTAAATTTTATATTTTGTTTATAAAGTTGGCAAAAAAATTTAAAATTTACGGGCATTAAAGTAGTAGGCATTTGTTTGTGTAAGAGAGATTGCTGAAGGAGCCATCGGCCGAGTTGACGTTGCTAAACAAAAAATTAAATACACGTTCAGTACAATGATTATTAAGTATATTTAAGTTAAAATTTTCAAAATTTGATTTTCTTGACCTTCATATTGACCCTAATGGCTACCACGATGAACGTTATAAAGTAAACGAAAACTACGTAACTGAAGGAAGTGCAAGTCGAGAACATAGCGATGTCCGCGATATTTCCCGTCGAAAAGACAGCGACCAAACTAGACAAGACCATGACGTGGGCCAAACTGGTCATAAACATTATGGGAGAAATGGGCCCATTGACCATTGCAGCTAGTTTTTGCAATTGCTGAAACTCTTTAATCGCTATTTCGGTTTGAAAGACGAATCTGTTGGGAGATTTAATGCGTTTGAGCCGAGTTTCAATAGCATCGAGACGGATGTCGATGACGTTGGCCACGTAGAACATGAAGAAGCAAAAGACGCTCTGCATTAGGTTCTGATGATTTTCTAACAAAAACATGAGGAATTTTATAAACACCAACATTGTTTGCCAGATCAAAGAAATTCCCTCAAGTCCGAAAGTTTGCGGATAGATAGTAGTAAATATGGCTATAGATTTTAAAACCGATCCGCACAATGAGCCGCATACGTTATTAATCACCAAAAATGCTAACCAAATGGCGCAGCGCTTTTTCAATTTTTTCGAATCGTCGTCAGTCAGCAGCATTCGTTCAGTCAGCTTGAAATTGGTCAGCGGAGTGTTGTACGTTATAATGAAGAAGGAAAAAGTGTTGGAAAAAACGGTTAAAGTTCCCATAAAGGGCTCCATTACCACGAAATCGTAATCGCCTCGTTCTTGCCTTCTATTTCGGATTTTGGTATATAATTGGCTGATACAGACGAAGTTGTAGTAAACGGCATAGATCAAAATCAGAATGCTCAATATTTTCAGCAGTTTTCGGACTTTGAAAGCGATTCTCTGCGATTTGCTCCATTCGGAGTCGTATTCTTCCAACGAAATAAAGTAAAATTTGATTACGTTATTCAAAAGATTTAAAGAACTTTTTAAGCTCTTCATCGTACCCTCATAAAATTGTGTTGCAACGATCACGATTTATCTTCATCAAATTGAAAACAAATTGATTGTTTGGCTTCAATATATTCAATATTTGGGCATGTAAGAAATTTAGTTGGCATGTTTGTTTTTTTTTTTTCTCGTAATATGGAAATTAGCGCGCAATAAAAAAGTTGCCGTGTGTGCTATGTCAAATAAAGTATCATAGGCAACGCGGGGGGGGGGGGGGGGGGGGG
>JAQGAZ010002535.1:0-17080 GCA_034692225.1 Polydesmus complanatus
TAAGTATTGTACGGTTCCCTTGACCAACGTGTGGATCTCCATCGAGTCGACACCTCTTGGCCGAACAACCCGTTACAGTTTGTAATAACGATGTTAAGTGATCAGAAGCTATTTTCGAAATCGAACCACCTGAAGCAAAAAGGGAGGGGGGAAACCCCACCACATTATTTTAATTTTTTAATAAAAGGATCCCAAATATCAAACTAGCAAATAAAATTGTTTTCTTTCAAGTAAAGAAAAATCGATGGAAATCGATTATTGATAAAATCTAAGGTTTGTTCAGTCAAAACTAATAAATCGTCAAAAAAAAAATTAAATTATATTCGAGCAAAAAGATGACATACTTTATTTTCAATTTTATTTATTCATATTAGATTTGTCTTTAAAAAAATAATACCGTACTGTATATTTATCTAATGATAAAAATATAATATAATCAATTGAATCATATATGAATTGAATTGATTTTTTTATAAAAAAGTTATACCGGTAAATATATACGACCTATTTTTTTCTTTCTTCTAAAAAGCGGCTTTTACAAAATCTTGTTTGAGGAAATTAAGTCTCTTTTAAGTCAAGTATTATTTGCCTTAATCTACATTAAGAACATTCCTTAGCAGTGAAATGCAATTTTACGCTATCAGAAACCTTTCAACGTGCGTTTTAAAAATTTATTCTAATGTTAACCGCAGTGAATTTTGTTAATATGAAATATCAAATTTAAGATGACAAAATAAAAATTTAATTATAATTGAATTAAATTATAAACTTGGGATTTAATTTTGTGCACTTTAAAAAAATGTCAAATCCACAAAAAAAATATGGAAGAAGTTTATTCCCATTTGAATAAAATAGAGAAAAAAAAAATTATAATATACTGTACATTAAATCATTGAGTTTCTCCGTTAAAGCATCAACAGCAAAAAAATTGCCTTTTAATCTCAATTTGAATAAGCAGAACGGCATAATACTTTATTTAATCCGTTAAGTTGAATTATTGCAAATGTCATACTATTCATCTCATACTCTCATACATAAAAATAATCCAATTGGGGAAAATTTAAATGTTATTTTAAATTTAATCTTAAAACTTCAGAAAAATACGGCTAAAAAACATTCGTGTGATTCGCATTTAATTCGTTAATTATTATAGTCGCTATTAAAGCTAGAACTTTATTACAGAAAACAAATTAATTTGTCACCCGATGAGCTTTTAAGCGCTGATAGGAGAAAATGTTTTCACCAACCTTTTATTTTTCGCTCCATATACGCAATAACTATACAGTACTTTTAATCCTAGTAATCTAGTCGCATTCTTAATCCTTATGGAATCTCTCTCTCTTTTTTTTTTAAGATTTACTCTTTTACAAAACCCAAAATGAACGACAACTTTATTCGACGAAAATGCAAATATTGAAATCACATGGACTTTAAATTTAAGTATTTTTGTTTAATTTTTCAATTGGCCTAGAATATTAGCCTTTGCCCCTAATTAGTAAACGCAGCATAATAATTGTAATTTATTAAAAATTAATTAATGGAATTTTAATTCGGTGATCGAGGTTATGGGATTATCGAGGGAATGCACTCTACAGCCGTGGTTTTCAATCTTTTTGAAGGCGGGTAACACTAAACTCTGTCCCCCCCCTTCAAATTAAAATAAAATAGTTAATCTTAAAATATGTACATGTGCATTGTAACTAGCAAATTACATGTAAAAATGAAAAAAAAGAAAAAAACAACTTACGATTGTGTGGTGAATTTGTGGACAGTTGACATCTTTTCGTAGGAAAGAGTAGAATGAGAGAAAGAGAATGGTAAATTGGTTGACGGTTTTGCAGGCAGACTTTTCTAACACGAAGAAAAGAGAAAGGTGGAGAAAGAGTCTGGCAGATAAAAAGAACCCAAAACTTACGTCATTAAGTCTAGAGAATGTTTTGTCATTTGAAGACAATTACTAAGAGTTGGCAGACTTTTATACAGACGCTATTATTGTCAAAGATTTTGTACTTTCGCTTTTCAATTACGTATTGTACCTTATTTTGATGCTCTTTGGTCACAGATTGAAAATCCAGAAAACTTTGTACTGTACATTGTTGACTTGATGCTTATTTGACCAATACTCGTAAATCGTCTGGCTCACACGAAAACCTCGTAACCTCAAAATCCCAATTTTTCAGGGCATAGAAATGTAACGCAACAGCTATAATAGTCTTGGTTAGAAGTAATTTTCTAGGAATCATCGCGCTGCCGCTTACGAAATATTGTCTATTCAATGCGGCGCATTTTTTACTATGGAAATAGCCAAAACCAGTACCGGTAACCCTAAAATTGAAATATTCTGGGTTGCGAAGTTTTCGTAATTCGTATACATTATGAATAAAATACTAAAAATCTTGTGTTTAAAAAAACTTAAATTGGAAATTAAAACATTATAGGCCTACAGTATCTGGCATTTTAAATTTTTAATGAATATATAGGGCGCAGGCTACTTAGTGACAAAATTGTCACAAAATAGTTGACAAATGTATACCGGTAGTAAATTGTCAAGTTTTTGTTTCATAAACATTCACAAGTATTAGTAAAATTTTGACAATTATTTGTCAAGCACACATTTTGTCTATTTTGTTTTATAAAGCAGATAATTGTCGTGATAATTTCATAAAATCCAATCTCTATTGTCAAATTGTCAGAAATGCTTGAGTCAGCTTGAGAACAGCAAGCGACAGTCACCCAATTTGAGAATGGTCTTTGTAGCTGATAAGTTTAGAAACGTTTATGAAACAGACATGAGAATTTCAAATACCTCTGAATAGTGTTTTTCTGACAATTGTCATTCGTGACAAGTATTAAATAATATAATAATTATATTTTGGACAAAATAAATTAAATTGAACAATTACTTTAATTGTTACCGCTGCCATTCGTAGATGGTTTGCACAGAAAAAAGCGTTAATACAGATTAAAACTACAGTACTGCTACATGTATTGATAATGTAAGCTACTGTCGATTCAGCAATCATAGAACCGATTCAGGTAAAGTTAACCATCGAGCTTCGTATAAAATATTCTACTGTGCTGTATTTTAATAAAATTTATTAAACAAAAACATCAAAATTTGAATAGTTCAAAACCGCGTTATATCAAAACCGCGTCGTTCAAGTAAAACGTTATAAGAAGGTCACCTCTATTTTCATTTTCAGAATGAAGACTTTTTTTTAAGCGGTAGCTGTTTTATTCATAATTCTGTAAATTAATAAAAATTGACCAAAGAAAAACATTGTTTTCATCAAATATTTTAATAATGTATATTTTCTATAATAATTATCAGCGCGATTAATGCGAGTAATTGATTGGAAAACATAATTCACAATTTCATAAAATTTCTTAATAAAGGAGCCATTTAAAAAAAAAATGAGATTTCACATTACAAAAATACCATCGAAACAGTAAAGTAAAAGCTAATAACAATAATTATTTGAATATATAAAAATAAAACGGGTTGCTCAGCAACCCTCAATTCAAAAATCTGTAGTTTATTTAAAAAAAAGATTTTCCATCAAATTATTATTGTAAACATAATACCGGTATTCCTTTATGTATCCCCTCTCCCCTATTTATAAAATGTCAAAGATCGTTTTTTATTTCGATTTAAAATGTGCTTAATGCGAAATCCGTCAAGTGAGGAAAGAAAATTGAAGTAATCACGAGCGCCTTTTCACCGCACAAATCACTTGAACGAAAACACAACAACAACAAAAATAAATAACAAAGAGGCAGAACGATGGAGAAAGAGCAAATTGAAAGTGAGCATAGGAAACATAGCAAAAGAGTCAGAAAGATGGAGGATATC
Source organism: Polydesmus complanatus (assembly GCA_034692225.1). Taxonomy (NCBI): domain Eukaryota; kingdom Metazoa; phylum Arthropoda; class Diplopoda; order Polydesmida; family Polydesmidae; genus Polydesmus; species Polydesmus complanatus. The sequence continues at coordinate 3,854 of JAQGAZ010002535.1, forward strand.
ACGACGAAGTGTTCACCACCAAAATGAACAGAAGAAAAAAAAAGTGTTAGAAGTTTAAAAATACATTATCAGTGAACGCTTTGTCGGAGTGAAACGAAATAGAGTGGAGAGATAATGAGAAAGATAAAAAGGATGAAAATATGAGTTCGAGAGAGAGAGAGAAATGGCATTGATAGAAATGAAATAGTGAATGAAATAGAGCGAGAACGCAAGAAACGGGAGATGAAAATATGAGAGAGAGGAAATGAACGATATAATAGCGAGATGAAAAGATAGAGAGAGAAAACGTCAGAAAGAGTGAGTGATAAGAGAGAGGGAGAGTTGAGTGATCTTGCTGCTTGAAAAGCTTTCAAGAAGAAATGTTACGTGATCGGAAACAGTTAGAGGAATGAAACACTACAACTTCCGAAACACAAAATTCAATTGAATCGCATCAAACTCTATTTGAAAAATGTGGGCTGCGGGGGGTAAATAGATGAACGGTGCACATGACTTAACTTCCACCTCGTAAAAATAAAAGAAAAAAAAATCATAACAGTTTAAAAAAAAAAAAATAATAATACTACCCTACTTTCGTAAAGCCGTAAAACGTAATTACTGTAATTAAGCCGAAGCCAACATTATTATTTTTATCGTAATCAAATTCACTTTCAAGTAAAGGTAAAATGACATACAAAAATAAAATAAAAAATGTAACAGGTATTGATTACAATTGCACTTTTTTTAAAAAATCATAGAATCATTTAAAATTATATTTTAATATAATAATTATACTGTAATTACCGAAAGAATGAGAGAGAAGTGAAGGGAAGGGGACGCGTAACAATAATTGAAGGAATGCTAACATCGCCATCCTATCTTCATTCAAATGTAAAAATTATAAAACTATAACTTTTTACTAACATTTTCGTTTTGCCAAATTTTTATAAGTATTTTCTTTAAATTAACTATGTTAATTTTGAAAAAGTAATACACTACTGTAAATCAGTTAAATTCTAATGTAAATTCATTAATTCTTTTATATTTACATTCAGCAACATCTCCGATGCAACATTAAAAGAGCAACTAAGATCCTAAAATACCTCATTATAAATTTCGTTCGCTTTAGTAAACCATTTATGAGAGTTTGCAAATTAATTCTAAAATAGAAATAAAAATCACCAAAAAAAAGTTTATTCAAGCATAATAAAATCCATAATTCAATAATTTAATTAGCATTGGCAGACGAGCAAAAAAAAAAATTGAACATTTATTTTATGGAACTGAATTTTTTTCCGGTTAAGTAAATTATTATTACGGTACCGGTATTTTAACTTTTTTTTTTTTAAAAAAAAAAAAAAAGTCGCAACGTTATTCATTTTTTTTGTTTTCGTCTGTCGATGCAAATAAAGCGCGAAGTCAGTTGCGTATCGATCGCCTACTCACGTGTGCTAGCCTAACGTATCCTCTTAACGTTATTCGTAAGGAAAAGACTTTTCGCAGCCAAATTACGTTTGACGTATATCTCTTAATCCGCGCATTATGTCTGTTAAACAAGGTCGAACCCGGATTACAACCCTCCCTTACATGTGAAAACCCCACGAGGACCTACCTCACTCCGACCTTAAGACGCCGGAGATTTCACTCCCGCAGCATTTTTAAAACTAGGCAACTTCAATTATTCAATTTAAAGTTTTGAAAGTAACAAAAGAGATTCAGTATTATCAAACGAGATTAAAATTTCTCAAAAAAAGATTTAGTAAAACCTCTTTCCACAACAAAATTAAAGCTTAAGTGGGGTTTTTTTTATGCGTACAGTATATGCGTAGATCAATAAATTGGAAATCATATGTCATAATGCCATAAATTCGAAGTAACTTGAACATCGTTAATTTTTTAAATTATAAAAATAGAAATTCAGAAGAGGAAAAGTTAATGGTGTTAAAACTGAAATTGATTCCCTCTTGTTTACAAAACAATTAAACAAAACTCTAAGGGAATTTTTAAGTGGATTTTAAATCTAATTGTTTGTACAATTACACAAGTACCGTATACACGTATGTGTTCTGTTTAAAAATAATAAGAGTGAAATGTCACTCCCCAATTAATCTTTCTTAATTCATTTACGAATAGAAAGTAAATTTGAAAACTAATGAAATTCCTCTTTTTTTCTTAACCTTATTCTTTCCCCCTCTCTCTCTCTCTCTCTTTCGCTCTCAATCAATATGACAATTAAATTGTTTAATTATTAAGCACTTAAGTTTAAAATGAAACGTGAAATGTCGCTAGAACAACGGTTTTCTTTGTTGTTGATGATTTGCCTGAGTGTAAAACTTTCTTTCTAAGGATCGAATGTTGATGATACCAAAATTAAATATGCTAGAGTTTGCTCGGATTGACACTATTGTAATTTTAAAACACGATTAAACCGATATAGTTAGGGCACTTTCCGCTTTCGTAAACTAGGGTCCAAATAAGCGAGCAACATACCAATTTTAACAATTTTGAATTAGGGCACCATCCACATTCGACTCTTAACAAAGAAAATTATGTTACTGTAATTATAATTATACCAAACCCTGATAAAACGAAATTTTAAAAACTTTCTTAAAATTTTACATTTTTCAAGTAAATACACGTAGATCTTATTTACAAACATAGTTGTTGATTGGTTAACTACAAATAAATAGCCACAGGCAGTTAAATAGAAACGAATCTGCTTGACGTGACGAAAAGAGCGAAGGAAGTTGTTTTTTGAAAAACGACGACCAGCGATTTCAAACGCGTTTCAATCATTAAAAGTGATTTCACTGTATTAATAAAGCAACATTTTTAAGTTACGAAGTCAACTTCGTTGTATTAACACTGGTACTCAATACAGTATTAAAATATTTTTAACAAAATAAAATAAAAATACAGCTAAACATGATTTTCTCAATTTTTACCAGCACATGCGCATTAACTATGCACTGTTAGAGAAGCTAGTAAAATGTTAACAACAACAAAAAACAAAAGCCACTTAACTTTTCTAATACTATTATTATTAGTACTGTAGTAGGTTCTTTTGAAGTTAAGTGAAAACAAAAAATCGCTTACTATACTAAAAAAAAAAAAAGTAACTAAACTCATTAAACATAACCTAAACTAAAAAAATTAAGTAAAAAAGTTTGTTAAGCCAGATTAAATAAATTCTCTGAAAGTGACATCTGAGTTAAGTTATTAACGTCCATTAAATTATTTCGAGGTATGGTAAGTGCGGAAGTAAAATAAATGCCAAATGGAGCGCCATCTTGCGGGCATGTATTTCGTACAAATTCCCATAGGAAACAATTATTATTAAACCTTTCATAATTATGAAGTTTGACAGCGAAACCAGATTGTGCACTAATGTCCACTTCAGAAGTTTACTCAATATTCGAAACACAACATTCACGTTACGTATGGTATACAGGATAATAATTATAAATTACATTTTTCCTTAATTATTAATAGATTATTTGTAAAATATGGAATGCCACCGAAAGAAAGAGGTTGTAATACCCAACCTTGACTGTTTTCGCCATTAAACAATGCAATTATATAAAACCAATTACTGGTACTTAGCTCACGAAAAACATTATTTAAGCATAAAATAAATCTCTACCAAACTTAGAAGAAATTCGAGCAGCAGATATTCGATCAATACCCCCTTTTTTTTTAAAAAAAAAAAAAAAAACCTTTGTATTATTATTGGATTAAGCCGGACTATATTCAAGTAATTAGGATTAGTTTAGTTTGCCAAGATTTGTCATTAGCGGGATTTTTGGGAAAGCTTTTGTGGGTTTCATGACTCCTATTTTATGATATTAAGTCATGAACAGTCATTCGGATTTATTGAGATTAATCACGGAAAGATTTTTTTTTAGCCCGATTACAAAACTCATTAATTTTCTCTTTAGGCTCCTGTTCAGTGAAAGTGAGTTCAACGTATTTTTTTTTTTTCAGGTTTAGAATTTAAAAAGAAGTTTTTGTGAGTTTAGAAAGTGCTTTTTAATGAGTTTAAAGAGTGCTTCTAAGTAAACCTACCCGTTTACAATTTTAAAGAAAAATAAGTTTCGACTATATTAAGCAGCTGTTTTAAGGAAATAGTTTTTTTCTTGAGTTTAGTGAGTAAGTATTTTCTAGTACAGTTTCAGTACAGTGAACGTTAATATGGTACAATTTACATCAATTCGTATTTTTTTTTTTTTTTTTTGAGTTTAAGGGCGGTATTTATAGTCGTTACTTGAATGTGAGTTTCTCTCAAGTAGGTGAAAAACTCACTTACATTTTATAAACAATTTTGATTGAGTTGAGGGTTTTCTTTACTCAGCTTTGAAGATGATTATCACTCAAGTTTGGCTGACTGAACTCGCTCAGCCTTTGAGTGAGCCAAAATCTCAAGTCAATGTCTCAAGTGAATGGAGCAAAGAAGTATAATCGAGAGTTAACTTAAACATATTTATCAGTTAATAAGGTGTTAATTATTTATATTGATATTCGCTATATTATTAAAATCACAAATTTTCTATAATCACATCTGCCACACAAAAATTGAGTTTTTTTCTTCAAAGTTAATCTTGAAAAAGGTTGGCTCATGCGCAATAGCGCACTCAAATATGTAGGTACATTTCTGGGTCAACGCCCACTTTCGAGTATACGCTTGAGCATGCAATCCTGTGAGTAGAGTTTGTAAATTTTTGAAACTGAAGACTTGAGACTGCACTCATCGTCCAGTGAGTGGAGTGCGCTCTCAACCCAAGTAACGACTATAAATACCGCCTTTAAACTTTTTTCATTATTAAAAACATATTTAATACATTTACTCAAATGAGTAGCCTAATTTTTGTAAGAAATCTTTTACAGAGTTTGGTAAGAGTTCTTTTCAAGTAAGTGAGCGTTTAAAACGTTTAGTAATAGCCTATATATTAGCCTATATAGCCTATATATTTAACATATATACGAGTACATGTATATATGTTTTTTATTTTGTAGTTTTGCCGGAGTGTTTATTGAATAACTTTCATTTAAATTCTTTATAAAATCAATTTCTTCTAAGTTTAGTTAAAATATTTCCTCCATTAATCTTAGTACCGTCAAAAGCTAACTGTCGCTTTCATATATACTGTACGTCAATAATTAAAATAATAATATAATACATACAGTTAGCTGAAATTGATATCATGATCTAAGGTTGAACACGAACAGCGATTGATTTGAGCGTAATTTCATTCCGGTGACACTCCATTGGAAACGGAAAACGTATAAGCTTAGTTGAGCGTTAAACCTCGGTGATGGTAGTACGGAAGCTCCTGAAGCGAAAAGTCATTCGCTTCTTCATTGGCCCCGAAGCTACGGCACCGTTCCTGTCGATGGCGTTGCTCATGGTAAGAATGTGACAGCCATTTTTTTGGGCCGATAGTGGCTCCGTTTTCACCCAACACAGCATAGTGTGAGCCAGTTTGCGCCGGAACTTGTGACTGAAGACGCTGTAGAGCAGGGGGTTGGAAGCGGAAGAAGCGTAAGCCATGATGTTGGTGAAGATGATGGTAGACCAGATGTCGGCGATGGGACTCCCGGTGATGTTTCGGTAGATGAGCACCACCTGATGGGGCGAGAAGCAGAGGAAGTAGACGACCACGCAGGCGATGAGCATTTTGACCACGCCCTTCCGGCAGTTGATGGCGCTGTTGAAGCGCTTCTTACCGGAAACGGGTTCCATGATATCCGTGTTGAACAAGCGTTGGCCGATGCGGATGTACAGCGACACTTGGATGAGCAGCGGGGTGAGGTAGAACAAGATGGATTGGGCGTACTCGAACGCCCAATGGTCCCCAACGCTGGGGAACACCATGATGCAAGGCGTAAAGTTAGGCGAAATCTCTTCGATCACGTGATAAAAGATCTGAGGCAGCGCGATAATCATGGCTAAAGGCCAGGTGAACGCGATCACCACGATAATGCGCTCCCGGCAGCACAAGATGTGGGCTTCGATCGGGTGCACGATGGCCACGTATCTAAAATTAAAGAAATCAGGCTATTAGTTGCCAAGTTTTCTCAATTTTAAAGAAAAAAATATTCAAATTTTAGTCGCCAATTTACGTAGTTTTTCAAGCAAAATTCAAGCTTTATTAGCCAGTTCATGCATTTGTTTTTAACTAGCAAAGTCCATTGCAAGCGTTAGGCGCCAGTTTGTAAAATCTAAATTGAAGCTTCAGTAACCAGTTTTCCACTTTATCCAGGTTCCAGCAAAGTCAAAGTCTCAGTCGCCAATTTATTTACTTTTTAATTGCAAAATTCAAGTTTCACTCGCCAGTTTTCACATTTTTTTAATAGCAAAATCCAAATTTCAGTCGTCATTTAGTAAAAGTTACCTCCACTATCCCGGTGTCCGAGTATCCGAGATCCGAAAATTTGGATAATACGATGGCCCAATTCTCATTTTTTCCTTAGTAACATTTTTTTTTATATGGTTAACTGTAGGCCTACCAAGTAATATTTTAAAAACATAATTGTATACCTTTAAATAGTTCATCATAGCTACTTATATCCTTATTCCAATAATAAAGACGTTCGGATAACCGAAACTCGGATAATTGAAGTTCTACTCCGTTAAATACAATCGCAAGTTTTCACCTTATTTAAAAACGAAATTCAAGCAATAATCGATAATTTCGCTCCTTTTCAATAGCAAAATTCAAGCTGAATGGCAGAAAAGCGAAAGATTATTTCATTTTAATAAAAAAATTTTTACAAGTAATTTTTAAAGTTTATCGAATGGTATTTGAGTTTGTAGAGTATTTTGCAGGGGATTTTCTGTATCAGTTCAATTTTAATGTTTAACTAATGTTTTCTTAGAGCGTAGAGAGCGACATTTTTAATTTTAAAGACTACGTTTAGCAGTTTTAATATTTACATGTATCAATCCTCTTTTCAATAATTATTCCTATAGGCTATAGCTAAACAAAACTATTTCGTCGCCAATTCGCGAGTAAATTTTCAAACTACCCGTAAGCATCTCTCTAATCCCTTCGGCTGCGCATGCAACCACCTACCTACGTGCATTTCCTATACATGTATTCCGTGTTTAATTAGTGCTAAACCCGGATGTTAACAAATTTCCAAACCTCGTTAATTAACGCTTTAGTAAGCCGACATGGCTAAACTCTTCCTCTTCCACGTTGTCTACATTGCTGACGTCACAACTAATAATAGAATAGTTTTGGTTAAGGGAAATAGTTTGAGCCACTCAGACGAGTCTAACAACCGGCGCTTTTCATTACATCTAAATGACAATTTGAGATGCACGCATCGACATTTAAACCCGCTAGACTATAAACTAATTAATTAATAAGTAGACTGGTTAATGATTGCAATCTTTGAAAAAAAGAAAAAAAGCACTGACAGCATTGCCACTGGCTTAAAACTGCAAAAAAGCACAAAAGGTGATACTGCTCCGAGTCTGAAAGCCACCAAAAAGGTGCGCTAAAGATTAAAAAAAATATTTGTTTATAATCTTATTCCTTCGTCAAATATTGTCTACATTTTCCACTTACCCGAAAACATTTTGCGTAAGCGCATTTTATAATAAAATTTAATAATAAAATGAATCAAGTTAGCAAAAACTGATCTTCTTGAATCAAACTGCGTCAATCCATAATATTTTTATACGATAAACACGAAAATCGATATTGCTAAAAACCAAAATTATTGTACTGGTATGCAAAAAATCCGAAAAGTTATTTAAACATTCACCACTCACGCAACACAAGATAAGAAATGGAATAAACATTCTTTCGATTGCAATTACATGTACAGAATGCGGAAGTCATGATTTAAGCAGTAAAACCTCAGCTCAATCAGGGGAAGATTGATAATGCCATCTGTCTCCCAACGTGAGCTACTCTTCGTTCTTCGCCTGCGATTGTGCTAGGAGGAGAGGGAGAAAGAGCATTCATTTTTAAACGATCTCTTAAGTGTGTCAACTTGAAACAAATCTGAGTGGAATTTTCGTGACTCAAATTATTTATTACCGGTATTGTCTTTTGAATTTTTACCGTTTGCTATAATGCTCTTGTTTCGATTTCGATACCTTATGTTTTTGGGAGCTCTTTTTCTTTTGCCTTTACGGTAAAAACCACCTTGAGTTTCGCAAATCCGCAATAAAAGAGAGGAAAGGGCAAAAAATAAATAAATAAGTTTTAGTCCCAAACCCCAAACGTACCTCGGCATAACGCCTGGAGCTAAAACTAATTCGTAAATAATTGCTTTGTATGCAAATGTCTATTGGTAGGCTACAGTACATTCCTTTCCAACATGATTCCAATCTTAACACCAAATCAGTTTCTGGGCCCACGTTTCGCTTGAAACAATAATAATAATTTTCCAAACCGTAAATGTCACTTTTAATCACTCTGTATGCGATATTTTTATGACGAGAAGGTTGCTGAAATCGCAAAGCCTCAATTAATATCACTAACACGTATGTATCGATTTTCCGTGCATAACGTTTGACACGGTTGTTAATTGGCTGAGCAAATAGATACCAACAGTTCTCATATTATTCGAGTGTTTATTCATATTAAGATTTACGACGTCATTTAGTTACTAGTACATCTCAACCAATTTAAACGCACAAAAAGCGCTTCCGCGTTTTCTCAAATTAAATCGATATAGGCTATTCAGCTTTTAATTTAATTATTTTGAAGTAAATTTTGACTAAATTGAATTAAAATACTGTAGGTTAAAGTTACAAATTAGAAATGCGGTAGAGAAACTGTGATGCAGCTCTTTATTAGTCTTAAAAGTCAACGTTAATAAAGTTTGCTATTCCCAATTATTAAATCCATGTCGTTGCTACCAAAAAAAAGTTTTTGAAAAAAATTCAACATCTTTAACCTGCGCTTGCGGACACCTTTTCTAAAATTTCGCTTAAAGTTTTGCTCTTATTCTAGAAAACTATCGTCCGAGGAGGTTAAAATTTATATCGTTTAGTAAAAACCTCTTTGAACTCGTATGTAGCCCTCACCAAAAACTTTAAATCAAGATCAAGTCGTTTAACCTAGATTAGAAAAATCCAGCGCAACGAAACACGTGCGCGGTTTTCCAAAATGCCAGGTTAATGAGAATGTCTGCCGCGCGATACGTGGTGAATACATTAACAATGAGAATCACCGTGCATGTATTTCAAATCATAAATAAATCTCGAGCCTCGCACGCACGCACGCGCATCCTCCTCCTCCTCTTCGTGAATAAAGAGTGGGTGGATAATCCTCCATCGAATTAAGTGCCGAAAGAGACAGTGTTGTCGAGACATAGGGCTCAAATTCTCTTTCATTTCAATGGCGCCTAATTATCTTCAGACATTTGATAACTGCGCATGCGCGGATGTTATGTCGGATATGGGGAATCAACGCGTTTCAATTAAATTAGCGTAAAAGCTCACTTAACAACGAACGAGCTTGAAAAGTAAACGTCTACGTCAGAACTTTGAAGAACACTGACGCGCGTACTGGAAACGCGAAGAACGAGTCGGAAGTAAAATTTTCGCTGAAAACGAAAAGCTAAAAATTTGATTCAGGGCATATTCGTCTAGTGACACTATGAATTTGTGAAAAATATCTCTCGCGCAAAACAAAATTAATAGCCTCCTTAAAGTTGAAATTAATTTAATTTAATGTTTCACATTTTAAAATTAAATTATTTTCCCTCGTTAAGCGTGGTAGATCCGTTTCTTAGGCATTCCGTATCAAACTAGGGACTCCTCAAAGTTTAAATTTAAATTCAATTGAGTGTGCTTTTTAAAGCTTTCATTAAAAAAAAAACTAAAACTAAAACTGCACTGTACAATATAAATAATACATTTATATATTATACATTTATGAGATCCAAAATGATAATTTGAATTTCATCCGGCCACCCGCTCTCCTAATTACGTGCGGTTGATTTTGTTGCAAAAAGCTGCGAAAACATAATTCTGACGCGGTATTCTTTATCGTTAATTGGTTTTCGCAAAGTTAATTTTGCCAAAAGCCAAGTTCAATTAGCGACAGTTTGATCTGTTGAAATCGGATGCGGAACAAATCCGTCTTCACGATTTTCGTTCGACGTCATATACTGTACAAATAATACGAAATAAAAGTCAACGACAATCCTTCGTAATAGCTTTCTTTTGCCGTCAGTGTAAAACCGAGTGAACGACCAAGAAAATCCGTTATACTACCATTCTCTTAATGAAACAAAATTCTACAAACCACATGTTACACAGCTAATGCCGTGTTTCTCCGAAAATACCGTGTCTCTCTATAAGAGATCCTTTTTCATATTTAATAATTTTTACATTTATTAATACAGTACTGTAGCCTATATGAAATGCTAATTTTATAACATCAATGTAAAATTAGTTTGAAAATACATGTATTTGTACTGTAGCGTTGTAGTAATAATTAGTAATTCCTGGCAAAAAAATACATTAAAGACACATTTTTTTGAATAGGGCTTATTTTTGGGAGGAGGGCTTACATTGTTCGCGACATTAAAAATCATGCTAGGGCTTATTTTCAGAGGAAGTCATATTTTCGGGGAATACGGTATTATGAATTAGCTTTACTCAATTTTCGTTTTACGCCAATTGAGATGAAATGAAACTATTTCGTATTTCGAAATCAACAAAATCAATACCGGTACGAGGGTTATCCATAAAAGAAAAAGACTAGTGCCCACTCAGGCTGTGTGCATTTTTTTTTTCAAAGGTTGACAACGCTGTATTTTAGTGGAGAATTTCCTGAACACAACGACCTCTGGCTGACCTTGCTACCGGTAGTATAAAAACCACCATGATAAAAACTCTCCTTGCAAGTGCCCATTTGAGGCGCGCGCTGTGCTAAGCGCCCGCCCGCACAAGAAATTCTCCATCAAGGCGCTTTTGGTCTCATTCGGTTGGGCCACTTTGAACCGCCCCACCCACCTCCCTGAACTTGGCGCCTTCAGAATTTCATCTTTTTACCGCCATAAACAAACAATTTTCAAAATTAACTGTTGATCAAAATCTGTTGACATTTTTCTCAAACTTTCTTTCGCCCGGATACATTATTCATAGGTTCCGGGTGTTAGATAGATGAGATGGCTGAAAGTGGATTGGCCAGGCGTATAATTAGCGACATAAGCTTCGTTAAGAAATGCCGAACTAATAAATACATTACGGTATGTTAATTTAGTTAAGCAAATAACCACCGCTCGAGTTTTATTTCAGGAATAAATTTTTATTTCTATAAACCATTGGATTATTAGCAAAATAAACCGATGGAAAAGCTGTCTTTTCATCAACATGTAGGCTATTCAATATGCCGCATTATACTCGTATCATCGCAATAGAAAATATCTACTCAACCAACTGTTGTTTAAAAGCGAGGAAATGGAAAAATCTTGTAATATCGGATTTATTATTTTTTACGTAAATAAAACATTAATGTTCTCGCTATCAGATTTCGGTGCTGCAGGCTTTATCATTCTGAACGGTGGTTCAATAAAAAGTAAACCAAGCTTTCTTCCATATAAACTGTACTGTATCTGTATTTCTTGATTATTAATTTTTCCGGATATTTAGAGAATTGAACCGACAGTATGATTCCAACATACAGTAGTATAAGTTTGAATGGATAAAAAGACAAGAATGAGTCTTCCAACTGTGTGTGCCAATATTAACTTTACGAACAATTTGCTTTCAAATTTAGTAGCAAAATGGTTACGCTGTAAAATCTGCTGTTTTGAATAAAAAAGAAGAAACTAAAGTTATTAAAATTTAAAAGTAAAAATGCGCATATTTTTATTTTGACAATATTACTCGTATTAATAAAATATGTTTTTTGAACAATTTACAAGGCAATTCAATAAAATGCAAACCATCCCTTAACAACAAATTTTTAATTTTTATAAACAAAATAATACGGAGTATTAAAATTTGAATTGTATTTTACGAGTATATTATCAATATTTTCAAAGCTGCAGCAATAATTAAAAATTGACAATAATTAAAGTTTGGCTTACATTTCATTGAACCACCGTGTACATCGTTCAAAAATCATCTTCTATTAAAAATATTCATATTTTGTCAAAAGAAAAATATGCACATACTTTTTAATTTTGCTTTGTTAAACCACCAAAAACAAGATTCAATTAAAAGAAGAAGCACACGAATTTTAGTAAATAAAAAACTAGCTTAAGAATTTATTATCCTGGTTTAAAATGTTTTTATCTCGTTTAGTAAAATCTCTTTTAATGCTTAATCAGAATTTTGAAAAAAAACCAGCTACAACTAAATCTAATGCAGTAATGTAAATCAATATCAGTACAATGTACATGTAAGAATTATTATAATAAAATAAAAAACAACATTTTAAGCTTAAAAGTGAAAATTATACTTAAATTGAGAAGAAACGTTATTATACGAGTACACTGCACCATCTTTTGCTGTTTATTTGGCGATGAAATTTAAGTGCATCTCGGTAAATTTTATTAAATACTGTAGACATAGCCATCTCGTGCAACGCCTGCAGTGACGTAACGCTCCCGTTTTTCGATTTCGGTGCAGGGCAAAAACACCTTTAGCGCAATTTTTTGCGACTAAACCGCTTAACCTTTTTTTTTTTTTTTCGATATTTTTTTCGCAGACTAATTTTGTTGGCTGATTCGCTCGCTTTCGTTCCCACATTTGCATAATTTCCGCATATCATACTTTCGGATTCCAAATAACCAAAGCATGTTCGCTTATCCCACGTTTTCCATAATTTAACAGGTGAAAGTATTTCCACAGCCCACGTAATGCAGGTAAACGCGCATGGGTAGAAACGATACTTATGATTCCGGATTTACAAGATATTTTACGGCTAATTTACGAAGATACTAAACTAAAACAGCTACAACTTCTGATCCAGTTTTATTTCATCTTCCTTTCGAACGCCTCCCCCTTCCTCCTAGTGAATGTAAATTCTATTAGAAGCAGGCCCCGAGTTTGCAAGACGCAAATTATTCTTTGGAGGGGAAATGAAAAATTTAGCCTACTTTTTGATCAAAATAACAAGTTTTTAACAATTTAGCTCAAATTTGGCGCTCCTTTTCGATGGTGTCTGAGGTTGCTGCCGTTCTGTCTCATAGCATGGCACGGTCCTGAAACGGACACGGGCCCCGGCGCAAGGTCTAACAAACTGGGGGGGGGGGGGGGGGGGCACGATT
>JAQGAZ010002536.1:0-17077 GCA_034692225.1 Polydesmus complanatus
CCGGTAATCCGAAAAATTCACTAATCCGAATTGACCGAACATTAATTAGTTCGGATTAGCGCGACCGCACTGTAATATAAAAAATACTCGTATTATTCTCAATCTTAATGTATCATCCAACCCTATTATAGTGACCTTAAGATGCATGTACATTTTATACCGATTGTAAAAACAAAATTATTTCTACTTCCTACAGTACATGACACCGCCTCGAATGCTGTAAATTCGTGTTTCAGGGCGGATTCAACTATGAAATAGATTGGATGTGAAACAAAGTATTCATCATTTATTTACTTTTTAAGACAAGTCGTAATTTCACATTTTGTTTCTTTGAAATAGAATAATAATAATGGACATTGTGTCATCATTATTCATCCTAACCATTTTCAATTATTTTGAGTAAAATGCTTTTTAATAATTATAATACATTTTTAATTTTTGTTATTCTTCAACTATGAGAAATAATAAACTCCATCATCGTTTAGACGCGAATTTTGTCAGATCATTTTTTAAGTTAATAATTTAATAAAATTACAAAATCATAGAACGCCTCGCCAAATTTCGATGCGGTATAACAAAATTATACTTAAGTCTCAAATAGCCCAAAAAATTCCGCCCAAAAATTCCACCAGGCATCGTTAACATAATTTTAAGCTTTTTTTTTTAATATTACAATAATTTGACTACAAATTCTGTATTATCAGTACCGAACGTAATATCCAGTTACAGCCTAAGTAATAAACCTAATTGCCCCCCCCCCCCAAAAAAAAAAAATTCAATAAAATTTAATACACTACATTTCAAAATCAAAAAATTCTAACAATAATAATTATTATTTTTTACCATTAATTTCCATTTTCAAAATGTGACATTAAACGACTATTTTTTTTTTAAAAAATTCTATTAAGGTTGCAAAATTAAGCAATAAACAGATATATAAAAAAAAGTAGACCAGATGCATTGAATAGCAAGTTCCTTTGGATTATGAAATGTATCGAACTTGGAGCATGAAGTGACTGACTTGACAATAACAGGCAACGCCTGCCTGCGCACCCAGAGTGTATTATTAGCTCTAGACATTCTTAAAAAAAAAAAAATCTAAATGTGATTTTACCGTTAAATTATTTTAAATTACCGATATTATCTGATGGCGAAAGGTGTCGACGAGGTAAGATGTTAGCAACATCTACAGTATGTACCGTAGTTATAACATTATTTCTATCACTCTCAATACATTTTATCATCAAAATTTTTCGATTAGATTATTTCCTTCTTTTTTTTTATTTTGAATTTTATAACTGACTGTAATCATTACCTACACTAATTTCCTATCTCTCAGTTACCGTAGTAATGATAATATTGATCTAACGCATACAAATCGTGCTCGCGAGCCAAAGTGACCCTTTTCAATATTTCATGACATCTATAATTATAATAATTTTCAGTCAATGACCATGTGTATGTGTTTTAAAAATGTGTAAAGTATATGCCTACTTTCGCAACTAAGGTGGAGCATGTCATGCGGTAGTTAGTTAAAAACTCGTAGAAAATGGCTTGAACAAGACCGTTTTTTTTATTTTGCTTCTACAGGAAAGGCAAGGTCGTTGAGAATTTCTCATCCTTCACCTCAGTAAAAAAAAAAATTACAGTAACACCATTTTACAAGTTTTATCCTCAAAACTGAGATAATAACATTATTTTAATTGGCGTACTGTGTAAGATTTTCGTAAGTTTACAAATTAATTCAATTGCACGAATTTTCAGGTTTAATTGAGGTAGATGTCCCGAGACCTGAATAATTGCGAATGACGCAAATTAGCCGGGTCACATCCTTGTTAAAGAAAAGAAGAGAAAAAAAAACTCGCTTTCGTTCAAACAAAATTTGATAAAAATATTTTTTTAAAGCATGCAATTATAAAAATAAGGCAGCTCCCCTTTTTTCTTTAATAAAATACAAAATTCATAAATTGAAATCGTGATAGGGGGTTTGTAAAAATCGAAAGGTGAATAAAAAAAATACCTTCGTTTACATTGGATACATTTAGTAATACTGTAATAATAAAAGCATTACCGGTATTAATTTTTTTAATACCGGTAATTAATCTAAAATTTAATAATAATTTTAGATTAAATTTGGTTTGTAATACCCGATGACCTTGTAAGTGATGATCCGCTAACCTTTTAATTTAATATTTCTTCTTAGATTTTGCTTATTTATTGTAAAAAAAAAAAAAAACCTAAGCAAAATTTGATTTTAAAAAAATAGCTAAATTTCGTGAGAAATATTTTATTAGGTTGACATGTTTGTTTACTTTATTAAAAATGTGCGTTCACCTTGTGTGTTTTACATTTTCTACATTCTCAAAATAATTCACGTGATTGGCAACAAGAGTTATAAGCATCAATAACATTTCCATAGTTTTTGGATTCGAGCCGTAAAATAGATTTGGGAGTTTTAACCGCCGAACATTTCGGCAAATTTTTGAATATTAGCTGCACGCCTCCTCTTGACCGGTGGTTGAGCCACGTTCACTTTGACAATGGTTTCCTGCCTAGGTTGTGGTTTACGTTTGGGTGACCCTACAGCGACCGGAATCACAACCGCCGCCTGCTTTCGCTTGGGAGATTCTGGAATAATGGCAACCGGTCCTCGTCGAACGCTGGCCCTGTTTACTGGTTTAAGCTTGATTCTTTGAAATTCGTTCACTTGCGCGAGCGGTGGCTGCGCAGGACCGGCAGCCACCACCACTTGGGGCTTGCCTTTACCTACTTTAGGGCTCGGTGAGGTAGCCACAACCACCTCTTGCTGCGGCGGCTTTTTCTTCTGAACAATAGTTGGCACGTACGTTTGCGAAGAGTTGGCGTCAGAAGTTTGAAATGTAGCCACGTCCAAACCTCGTTTCTTTAACTGAAACTTAGGGGGAGACCCAACGGCCGCCGCCGCCATGTCTCGACGCTTTCTAGGCGATTCATAAGGGGCGTTGATCTGAATCTGACTGACGCTGCCCACCGGTTGAATCACTTGAACCTGAGCTTGCGCTGGTTCCTCCTCACCGTCATCCTCTAAAAGAGCTTTGTAAGCTCCTTCGAGTTCTGCGGCAATTTTGGCAAACTTGGGATTCACTTTCTTCGGTGGTTTGAAGACGGCTTTAGATTTTTGAATTTTTGGTTTACCACCTTTAGCCTTAGGGCCTTCTTCAGCTACTACCTTAGCTTTGACCAGGGGTTTAGCTTTTGCGGTTAGAAACCCGGGTGGAGGCGGAGGAGGTGGCGGAGGCGGTGGTCCACCCCCACCTTTAGCCCGAGGTGGGGAAGGCGGAGCTTTGGTCTCAACTTTCACCTCCACTTCCAATTTCTTTTCGGGCTTTGCTTTAGGTCCTTCTCGCATAAGACGGTCAAGTTCCTCTTGGAATTTAGCAAACTTAGGACTAACGTTCTTGGGTCGTTTGAAAGCGGCGGCTGGTTGTGGTCCTTCCTCTTTCTTCTCTTTCTTATGAATAACCAACTTTTTTGGAGCAAGCAACTTCGCAAAATCCGTAGGCGGTGGGGGAGGAGGAGGGGGCGGCGGTTGAGGTACCATTCTAAATTTTGTTCTTAACCAATATCAAATCGAAAAAAAAAAATTTGTTTTCCTTGCTATATTAACGAGAATTGCTTCGAATGTTTTTTTTTAAATAGGCTAATAAATTTTATTTTAAATTTTGAGTTACTCGAGTAACAATTGAGAACCGAAATATAAACACGTCTTAGTTTCCTGATTTCGAACGATAATTAATTTTAAATAATTACTCACGTGCGCAATTTAAAGCCCAATTATTTACACATTTTTAGCTTCATATAAAATGCGTTCAAATTGGCGCCATTAAAAATTGAAACAACGGACATATCGATACGTTGCAACCAAGGAGCCTACAGTTCAACGCATTTTCCATAATAATGAAATTACCGATACAGAAATTTTCGGATTAAACGTCAATTAATTTTTAAAAATTCAATAGTGTTTATAATCTTTAAATAATATTACTCGCAAAAAACCAAATTGTTTGTTTTAATGTTAATAATAAAAAAAGTTCTTAACCAAAATAAAGCGATGAAGAGATTATTCTGAAAGCTACCCCCGCATTATTCCAAGGCTAAATTAAGTTTTTTGTATGCAGAATCAACACTTAAGATGTTGTTGAAATCAAGTTCAATTGTACTAGCGGTTATTGATCAACAGCGCAGTACAAGGCAAACTTCAAAAATAATATACAGTGTATTAATTAATTTCGTTCCTGGCGTATTGTTTCTCTAGTACAGTGCAGCCGTAAAGTAACGTAATCCAGAGAGTAGAATTCACGCACAAGTAAATTCTAAGCCATTATTTTAGACAAGATCCCTTAGTATAGGCTACTTAACGGATCCCAAAAACATGTATTTACGCCCCCAGATCATATATTATGAATATTTGAACTAAAGCTTCAACTAGAATTATATCGTTTGACCCTTTTGAGTCCGTCAACACTTGACAGGTTCCCTGTCCACCATACAGCCCAAATTTTTCAGCCTCATACTGTTGGGCCCTGATTAATATTTTGGTTTAAAATATAGCCTATGCTTGCGCGTGAATTCTGCTGTATCTTATATTTTGAGTTACGTTATTTTACGCCCATCCTGTATTAGCTGGGTAAGAACCATTTATTATTTAGAAGCACGATCAAGGCGTGAAAGTAAAACAAGAAAGCTTTAACATTGACAATTTATTATTAGGCAATTTGCGTCATCGCCACCTACCCCAAACGAGATTAGAAATCGTGCAAATGAATAGATTTTCAAAAATGTAGCAATATTACAAACGAAAGCGTAGTTAGAATATCATTATCGTAAACGTTAAGCGATGTAGCAGAAAGTCATGCAATAAAAGTGGAAAACATCAATAATTCGAGTTTTTAGAAACGGAACCCTCTACATAAATTCTAAGTTATGACAACAAAACCTTCATAAATAGAAAAGAAAAATTGCGTCCTTCAGGATCGATCACGTGTTCAGTCTTCCCTAGCTACCTGTCATCATCCTCCCATTGTTTCTTTTTTACGTAAACTTCATCTTTTTTTTCATAATAATCTTTCTTTGAAATTCGAATAAAATTTTCGAAGTTCTATTTTACTGTTGATGATAAGTTGATAACACAAGTGCAGTATTGTGTTACAACCCGAGAGTAAAAATAGAACGACGTATTGAATTCTTTACGATACCGGTATTAATATTACGATATTTCAATAAAAAAATAAAGGGTTTTTAAGCGACATTTAACTATCATTTTTATCTTAAAAATTTCTCCAAAAAAAAAAAAAGCAAATTTCTAATATAAAAACCGTTTTCCAATTACGGTATCAGTTTTCGCAAATTAACCAGTTTTAAATCTTTTTTTTTATTATTTTTTTTTTTTTAACAAAATGACGTCACTACTAAGTTTGCTAATACGATTATAAAAGTTAATGTACGAAATAATGCTAAAAAAAACATTAAAAAAAAATGTAGATATATTTTTAGCAACAAAATGTGTAAATAAAATCGATTTAAAAAAAAAATGTTGCCCATTACGTGTATTATCATAAAATCGCAAAATTTAAAAGATGATAAACAAAAACTCAAATCAATCAAGCGAGAAATCTTTTTAATTTTACTGTAAAACTAGGTGGAACCTGAAATTAATTTCCCTCCCTTCCAACACCAAAAAAAAAAAAGATCATAATAATAACGTTGGCGTACACGTGACGAGATTTTCACGTTCTATTTATTTTTAGAAGAAGCATTAAAAAATTCATTCAACTATCTGTCTTGAGAATGTTTTTTTTTTAAAAAAAATCTAACCCTTAGTATTTATAAGGTTGATTGAATTAAATGTTTGTCACTTGTATGAGCGCCGTCTAAATTTTCTCATCGCACGAGTTTACCGACTGTTGAGTGTTATAGTTTTTGCCGGTTGCGATGTGTATATTTCGTTGAGTTGGGAACAACATCGGTCATGCTTACCACATAGGCTACTATTTGCTACCCTTAACACCTCGATCGCCACATATTTTACACAGTAAATATCCGGGATCAATTAAGATTCCATTAACGTATCTCGCCAGACTACCTTGTCAACCAGATAACACCGCGCGTCCTTGCTCGATTTCATCCATTACATTTTCTCACCATAACGGAGACACTTTGTAATTCACAAGCAATCATCCATTGCAAACAAATTACCGTTTTAGAGGTTATTTCCCTATTTGAATTTCTATTCAAACAAAAATTCAATGGCCCACTACATCGATTAAAATTTTTAAACATTAAATAATTTAAATACTGTACATAAATTGTACTCCTGTATTGCTATTAGTAAACAAATGTTATTTTTGACCCTTTTTTTTAAACTTATTTTCAAATTCTACGAAAAATATTTTTTTAAATGTCATTACTGTATTTTTGTAATTCTTGAAATCTACAAACCGGATAATCGAGAGAGTGCACCGTATTATAATCAATGACGTATCAGACTATGTTAATTTTTAATTAGACTTAAACGCTAATTTTTTTTTTGCATTCTCCGTTAATGGGCGTTAAATTTATTCTGTAAATCGAACAATTATTTCTAATTAAAGTGAATGACGTGTCGTTTTAATAACAAAGATACGCATACGTTGATATATTTTTTATAAAACGTATTTAGCGTAGCCGATTTTTTTTTCTTTCTCTCTCTCTCGCTCGTGGTTGATATCCAAAACGCTGTCGTGAATAGTAAAATAGAATTTTATGAATCGACAAAAGGTAATAGAGGATATCATAGGTGGGGGGAGGGGGGAGAGAAATGAAATAAAGACTTCGATTTTCCAGCGCGCTGAGTATTTTCCAAATCGATTTGGACTCATCGCGACGACCTAATTCAGCTCAGCGTGAACGCGCGCAACGCATGCACAGGCTTTATTCTTTCAATTTTACTATAACTAAATTTAATTATTAATGAATCACACTATTAATTCCCCCCCCCCCCCCCATTGTTTTAAAAGACAAAAATCAAAATAAAGAAGCTATTTGTAAAATAATTATTAACCAAAATAGATATGACCCCCAACGTTACATTTGCAACTGATTTTCAGTTCATCTTCATCGTAATCCACCACATCTCATTTGAAACTACGGTGCCTTATCATTTGACGTCAACAAAACAATTTCGTTTTATTAAATCTCGTTCAAATAAAATTCGCATAAAATTCTGATTCAGTTTGTTTACTTAAAAAAAAACGTTATTCATCTCAAAATAAGTGTTCTCAAAAAATTTTTTATTTTTCATTTTTAATTGAAAAAAATTTGTCTTAAACACGGAGTAATATATTATTTTTTATTCCTAAAATATTTTTAAAGTTTTTTTTTATCTTAAAAAAATTCTTCTTTTTATCGTTTAGGTACTTTTTCCTGTACCGTATTTTTCTTTTGAGTCGTCAAAGCACTGTCATAATTACGGTACCGGTACATGCAATCATATACCAGTATTTAAAAAAATTTTATCACCAAAAAGTTAGTTGCTAAATCTTGCAAATGAAATAAATTTATCTGCAATTTTTAATGAAGTAACAGATTTTTAAAAAAATCCGTTTAATTAAAAAAAAAAAAAAAAATTTGTGAAACGTCAATCTCTTGATTAAAAAATTAACGTGGAAAACAATCAAGTGAAAATAAATGACCAGAGATATAGCAATTAATATAAAAAAGTATGCCGGAAGAATCTAGCTTAAAATTACTGGCTAACCAAAGATAGGTATTGTTTTCCAATTATTCTACCGTATCTACCAAAGATTACTCGCAACTAAAAATTATTATAATAATTAACAAAAAAAAAAAACATAATAAATTGTACATAATTAAATCGCAGACATGTAAATTCGAAACCGCTGATTAATTTCTACTTACACATCAATTTAGCAATTATATAATTGAAAATCTCTAATTAAAAAATAAAAGTGTACAAGAATTTTTTTTTTAAAAAAATGTGACCAATAATTAAAGCTCGGAAACATGTTATTTATTTTCCGTTCACATATTTATAAAAAAAAAATAAAAAAAGAATGGTAAAAAAAAAAGCATAAGTTATTAAACCTCATTAAAATTTCTCCAAATTTAAGCAGACGTTTTTTTAAATAAAAAAATAATAATAACCGGAAGTAACTAATTAAAATCTTTTAAAAACCTTCGCACCCACGAATGAATTTCTTCAGCACCATCTTCGATGTATCCTCAAACTTTTTTCAACTTAAAAAATAAATAAATAAATAACCACCCTTAAAAAGTCACTTTATTTTACAAAGATAAATTTTTTGAATTGAAAAAGACGCGAGTAAAAAAAAAAAAAAACAACAACAACAAGAAAGGTCATTGACATTTCATTCAAATCTTCGAAAAGACTCAAGTAGGAGTTGTTAAACACGACCGACTCTCTCCCTCAACTCTCCTTAAAGTATGAAAAATTACGTAAAAAAAAAAAATAATACACACACACACAAGAGTTATACAGTGTACACAAAAAGTCAGTGTTGAATCGTAGATTAGTTTCTTCATTCAGTTAATGAAGTTTTTGAAAGTTAGGTGGCAGCAGACAAGTCGCTCCCCTCGGCGATCGGTAACAACGTATCCTCAGGTGTTTCGAGTTTCTATTTATTTTTCAAAAAGTAGACGTAAGGGGTAACTTTCACATTTGAAAATAGAAATGATGGCATTTTTATTGGTTTCTATTTCAAAGCGCTGCACGTACAGGTGTTCCAACCTTTTTCTAATATCGTTTTCAATTCGCCTTCCAACCCGAAAAGAACAGAGTTCAACAATTGTCTTAAAGGAAAGTTCAATTGGTGCGTAGGTTTTTGGTGCACTGATTTCCGCACAATTAACGCACGCACAACATAACGAAAGGTTAAAAACAACGGTGGAATTCACTACGGTATTAGCTTTTACATAATCAAAAAAAAAAAATATAAATAAAAAGGTAGAGCGGTTCAGCGTAAACCGACCGAGCTTAATATGTGTTCGGTGGACAGATCGCTTCATGTTAATTAAAACGAAACAAGTACTTAATAACCAAAGTGTGAAATTTTCTTAAATTTTTTCAATACCAAAAAAAAAAAATTAATAGTAAAAAAAAATAGTCTTGAGATGTTACAAAAAAAAAAAAAAAAAAAAAATTAATAGTAAAAAAAAATAGTCTTGAGATGTTACAAAAATTTGTAAAATTAAATAATAAAAATTAATATAATATTGTAATCAACATTTGATTGTTTTTACACTTGCACCATTTAGCTTGCGCTGAATTATTAACCTAAATTCGTTTATTCTAAAAAATTTTAAAATTTTAAAATTTTTTTTTCGTCTTTATATGAATTTTTCTAAAATACTTTAAAAATTCTTATATAACCAAATTAATTACGGTAGTAAAACTTTATATCGTGTTTCCACGTAATTCTCGTGTGATTAAAGTTGTGAATGAAAATTGTCATTCGGTGTTTTTAAACGGTGAGGTTAATGCTTATTGCGTGGAAGTTGGATTTTAACGTTTTTATTTCCTCTCCCCCAAAATTACATAAATATCACTAAAAAAAATAATTGTTAATGCGGTTTTTGCGTAGGGGAAGTAGAGCACCTCTTGCGGTAAACCTTTAAAATTATGTTTTTATTACCGCTTAGTGAAGAGGAAGTGCGCGTGAATATTTGTTGGCTATTATTTACTGTTTGCAGGTGGCTGTGCCAAACAATTAAAAACTTTAACCCTAATGCTCATATTTTGTTAATTTATTCGCGATTCAAATATTATGATGATGCACTTCAGTTATTTCGCTGCAAACAAATAATAATAATAATAAAAACAGCGCAATCTTTCATGCTTTCCTCACGATTCGAAGAACGACCAACAATCCGGCGCAGTTTTTATTCGTTTGAAAAACACATAAAAGTAAAGCTTTCTTATAAACAACTTAAATACCAGTACCGGAACTAAAGATTTTTTTTAATATATATACATATATATAAAAAAAAAATATTTGAAAGCGACATTATTGTTTAAAAAAATAATTTAAGTAGCTTTCTACATATTCATTTGCCAGTTTGTTAATGTCCGTGCGCGTAGTGTAAACAAAATAACGTAAAAATAACAAGCGGTTTAAAAAACGAATTTGCATGATGAAAAGCAAAAACCTGAATTTAACGTAAAAATTTTATGAGATTAAAGTTGACCTTTTTCAAAAACCAAAAAAAAAAAAAAATCCAATCTCTCTTCACCTTTTTACGTTTACGATTCCAATCTGTTGAATAAATTTTCAACATTACATTTCATTATTGCTTATCATTGCAACGTTGCATAATCACGTGAGAAATTTGACTAAGATTGATAGCATTTTGCAAAATGTCACCAAAAGTCATACTGTGACCAAAAAAAAAAAAAAAAACGCCACCTACAAGGTACAAAAAAAAAATGTAAATAAAAAGGTGGAAGCGGTCATCTGGAGAGCGTTAGACCAGTTTCACACTTTTTTTTTTTCTCCCTCTCCCATAAACTTCGGAGTTAACTGCACTTCCGTTTCTATTACAGTTCAGTTTACCCAGCCCCAATTGTACTTTCAACTTTTTTTTTTCTTTCTTTCTTAAATTTTCGTTTCACCTCGTTCGTTAGATAAGTGGTTGAGAATGCGCTCGTTATACGACCTGTGGAAAAAAGAAACAAACTTCCTTTCCAGCTGATCACTCGCAAAATGTCAACTCTCAATGAAATAGTTTTATTATTATTATATAGGGAGAGAGTAGATTTGACACCTTCCTCAATTTCAACCCCGCAGTTATTTGCAAATGTAATATCAACGCACAACACGCGCGGAACTTCAACGCCCATATGTTGGAACGTATAAGAGTTCAGCGCTCGAACCATCTACCGGTATTATTTTACAATCATTAAACTATTTGAATAATAGTTGGGAAAAAAAACCACCTTTCCAAACATTGCGTGTGTGTGACAAAAACAACAAAATTTCCCCCCGTTGATTACGTGTCAATTTTTACAATTTGTACAATACCTTAAATATTGATATAAATTGCCGTATCTATAATTTTCTCGCAAATACAATAAATTAATCTAATCAATTGTTTACCGGTATATAAAAACGTGCAGTAGTATTATAAACACGCAAAATTATTTTTAGCGTTATATTTTATTAAAATCAAAAATTAATAATGGTTGAAATGTACCGTTAACGACGTACGCTATGATGCCCGCCAGCTCCGCTTGTTCCGCGTAACCTTTTTTTTCTTCCACCCCGGAATAATAAAATTCTTTTTAACTGAGCCTAATAAAGTTTGAAAATGCTGAGACTTTTCGCTCTACCTATTTAAAATAAGGAAGTGAAATTTTACAAGTGCGACAGTTTCCGGATTTCAACCTATGATATTATACATAGTACAGACCCTTTTTCATCAAAGGTGGTGCACCCAAAAAGAAAAAAACAACATTGGAAGGTGTCATAAAAATTTTGAAGAGTATCGAAAGCTCTTAACAAATTAGTTTGGCGCCGATTCATTAACACGTCAAATACAATTTTTACAATACTGGCTTGGGCTTTTCTAACTGCTCGCAAAATAATAATATGAGTGATGAGCTGTCACGTGTCATAAAATAATGATCTTCGCAACAGGTTATCTCGTAGCCTGATCTTATTTTATAAAGTGATGTGACCGTTATTGCACGGTCGTACCGTTCAAATTCGAAACGTCATTTCACGTGTTTCTTTCACAAAAAAAAAAAAATATAGCACGAACTAGTTTTATTAATATTCAATTTAAGCATCCGTGACAAATAATAATATTAATAATAAAAAAAAAAATTATCTACTTCTGAAGATTATATGTTTCGTAATATGAAGACAGGTTTATTTATTTTTTAACAAATTGTGGAAGGCGATGTCATCATTGAGTGCTGCGTGAAATAATTTTTTATTATTTAAGTCGATTTTAAATAAGTTTTTTTTTTTTTTCATCTTTTTAAATTAAAGAAAAACGCTTTTTTTTTATATAGATGCGAATGCAATTTTATAATAGACGTAGATGAAAAATTTCACGATCAAAAATCCGATTCGCTCGGTTTAATCTGGGCCACATTTTTGTTCTATTCAAAAGTTAGAAAAAAGTGGGCCAAACGACGTTGCAACTAACATCGGTCTTTCACAAAATCTCGCCACACAAAAACTATTTCAAGGATCATCGTTAATTTATCGTTGTTCCAATTTATAAAATACGTGTTTTTCTTTTAAATAAAAAATAAAAAAAATCGAACAAAATCATATACACCACGCGAGTAATTTCTTAGCACTGGACACGGTTTTTTTTTTCATAAAAAAAAATTAATTTAATTCAGTTTGATGGCGCCACCTTTATTATTTAAGGTTCAATACCGTTGCTGCTGCTAAAATTACATGCTATTACTCGAAGATAAACTGCATAACATTATTTTCCATATTTTCTTTCAAATTGAATGGCATAAATAATTATTTTCTTCAAAAAAATAAAAATATAATTTATAGTTACGAGCGAGTAATTGAATCTAAAAAGTTTCGTAATATTTTCTTTTGAAGTCAAAATCCATCATCGCCTGCCAAAAACAAAACAGTAAAACTCGAATTTTATCTTCAAAACCAATATCTCAATCTTAAACACCGGCAAATAAAAATTCCTATTTTTAAATAAATATAATTATAATCACTTTTTTTTATATTAATAAATTTAAATATTTATTTTAAAAAAAATCCTGTTTTTTCTTGCTCCACCATTAATAATATTTCCAGATGTCAAAGATAAGATAGCATATTTAACAAGCGTCACCTAACGAAATAGAAAGTACACACGTTTCTATCGACGAAACAATTTACATGCTAGGAAAATAAAATCCCCCAACTGTAAAACAAAATTATTTATCTCATTCTAAAAAATGTTGAAAATGAATACCGTAATTTAAAAAAAAAAATCTCCGAGGTGGTCACTCCCGGTATCGCTTCTTATGTGTGTACTTTCCAGGCGTTGTAGCTGCAGGAAGTTGAAGCATTACAAGGTGTTGGTTCTACCCTTTAACCTTACCCTTCTTGACATCTTATCAGCCCTTTCAGCTAATTTCGCTATGAAATATGCAACCTTTCCCATACTTCCGCTTTTGCTTTTGTAAGCCACCGTCGTCGCCTGCTTTTCCTCGTTATTCTTATCAATGTCGTTCGGAATTCTGAAACCGGTGTGCTTCTTCCAACTCTCTCTTTCTCCGCCTTCTTAGTAGTAGAAAACAAGCTGCTGAATTTTCACTTTATTACTTTGGTCAAAATATCGCGCAATAAAAATGAAAGAAGACTCAATTCTTTAAATATTTTTCCACGATTTTTATCTTCTTCAACCCCCCTCCCCCCTTTGTAGATCGCAATCAATATTTTACCGAGTTATAAAATACATTTAAACATACGCAAATATAAAAAGGAAGAGGAGAAATAACCACTATCTTAATTTATTACCTGAACTTTTTTCCAATGCTATTAAATTTTTTTTTTTTTATTTTCATCTCGAAATGAGTTTTAGTTTATAGAATGTTTCGCTGAATGGAAAAATAAAAACTTGACTGTCAAGAGTCATGTACACACACGTAGGTGTGTGGGTACTGTATAATAATTTCAAATCAAAAAGAAAATTCGATTCAAGTATCATTTCTCGGATTGGAAGTGTACTGTATATATAAATTGAAATGAGCGTACAAAAAGATGAGAGAGTGAAAACCTTGGTGAATTTGCACAGTTACGCCTGCTTTTCACTTACCGTCGTCATTTTATTCTCTCAGATTGGGATAAAAGTCAATGAACTATCTGAAAATTCAACAACCAGTTTAAAAAAAAAAAAAAAAAAAATTTCAAAATCATATCACAAGAACAAAAGAGTGATGATAATGACTTATCTTTTGACGCCAAAAAATAAAAACAAACTTTTAAATGTCATTTTTGTTGTTATGTCCCTTCAGAAATGACATTTATCACGTAAAAAGACCTACAAAAACTTCTTCCAAAAATAAAAAATAAAAAAAAAAAACATTCGAAGCAAATATATATGTTAATGCAATGATTTGTTTACGAAGCTATTTTGCTTAAAAATACAATAATTTCAAGCACAAATTTTGATGATTTTCGTTACCGTAACCCAACATACTCGTATTTGCTTATCGTAGTCGTTGACGAGTAAAAAAGATGAACTTACATAATAATAAACGACCACGAATTCTTAAAATGTCCCTTCTTCCCCCTTGAAACCCTATAAACTTCTCTTTTAACTTGTCAAACAACTAGACATGACGAAATAATTACTGTTCATTAAGATAATTATTACAAGTCAAGCGTGAAAACGACATTAAAATGTTCGTTCATTTTGTTTTTAATGATGACTTAAAGTCTTAAACTATTAAATAATAAAACATGGAAATAAAAATTATGTCGGATGTCCCTAATTATTATTAAAAGTGATTTAAAATCCGATTAATTAATGTTCTTAATTTTTTTTAAATATGAAAACGTAAATTAATATTTCAATTGTTTTATGCACGCGAGATGTTGTCTCCGTGCATTTTCCCATCAAATTCTGGTAAATACGATTACATTAAAGAAAAAAAAATAACAATAATTCGATAAATAATAATATTAAAATCGATTACGAGTTGATGATCGACACGTGAACAGTTTCGTTCATCGCATCGCACGAGTTCAACAACCATTTGATGTGATGGGTATGTGGAAAGCGAGAGGGAGTACCGTCGACTCAATAATACAATTTGCAATTCTACAGTCGTTGATGAAGCTGCAACACGTGGATAAAGCGTGCAATGACTTCAGTTAATTCGAAAAAACTAAAAAGAAACTTTTTAACTATTTTCTTAATTGACAAAATACCTTTTTTTTTCATTCTCAGATAACTCGGACAATTAAATAGCAGTAGATTCGATCCAAAAAGTTCCCTGAGAATAAACCTTCACATTTTTGCGTACGACTTAAAATAGCGGCGTGAGTGAGCGGGGAAAAAAAAACAATGCCCACCACGTAAACAATCACGTAACAGATTTTCACTCTCTCATCTGGGAAGGAGCGGGAGATAAAATTCGGATGATAATTTGATCAACAGAATGATGCGTATCCGTAATAATTCTCAATTCGCCACAGCCTTTCTTCCATTCGCATCTATTTGCACGTGTTGGCATGCCTCAGTGCCTCGACAAAGTCATAATCCAATCATCAATTTGAAGAAAAAAATAATAATACGAAGAGGGAGAGAGATTGTAATTAAAATCTAAATATACTGGCTGCTCGGATGATAACCTCTTTCTGCAATTGATATGTGAAGTCGCGAAGATAATAGAAATTGATCGATCAAAAAAAAAAAAAAAATGAAACACGGTACCGGAAAAATAAAATAGAGAGAAGACTTGTTCCTGCTGCTCTAACAATGCCGTCCGAATGTTTAGCCGCAGCGCTGATTTTATATGACGTGAGACGCACAAAAAGTGTTGATGGATGAAATCGATAAACAATCAAAATAGGGGTTCACCTTCGGTTTCATTTTCGTCAATTGCCATTTCCGCGTTTGGCTTAAGCTTTCTACCGTACTGACAACCGAAAAGCACAATCATCATCTTTCGCTTAATCCCAGCCTAATTTTTAGATTAACTTTTTTTTCTTCTTGTTGTTGTTCATTTTGGCTGTCACCTCATCGATTATATAAATCATCGAAAGGGTCAATAATTCATCGCAATGTTAAAAATAATACAAGAAAATCCCCGTAGCACGTGAGATAAACGGATCAAGTTCATCAAATCAGATATTTGCCTCGCTGTTTACGGATAACAACATACCGCACATATCAAAACCGCGTTGAAGAAATCTCAAAAATAAAGAATCAATAAATCGTAGATTGGTATTACTATTTTAACTACCGGTAATATTGAAACAGCCGTTTGATAAAAAAAATTGCTTCAACTTAACTTCGTAAAATAATAATAATAAAAAATACTTCCGCTTATACTGTACAATGTGTAAGCCTACAGCAAACTGTAGTTAATGGAATATAAAATTGAACCAACATCAAACCTATTAAAGATTCTCAAAAAAAATATTTTTTTTTTTTTTGTAATACCGGTACCGAAATTTCGTTAAATTGAAAAATAGGAATTTTTTTTTATTGGTCGACATGCAATCTTGTAATACCGAAATTTCGTTAAACTGAAAAGTAAAAATTTTTTTTTATTGGTCGACATGCAATCTTGTAATACCGAAATTTCGTTAAACTGAAGAATAGGGATTTTTTTATTGATCGACATGCAACCAAATGGTTTTTTCGTAGTGCATGTACCGAAATTTCGTTAAAGTGAAAAATATGAAATTTTTTTATTGATCGACATGCACCCAAAATTAATTGTATGCACAAAAGTGGTTTTTTTTTTTTTCGTAATACCGAAATTTCGTTAAACTAAAAAATAAAATTTTTTTTTTATTGATCGACATGCGACCAAATGGTATGCACAAAAGTATTTTTCGTAATACCAAAATTTCGTTAAACTGAAAAATAGAAATTTTTTTTTATTGATCGACAACCAACCAAAATTAATGATATGCACAAATGGTTTTTTTTTCGTAATACCGGTATCGAAATTTCGCTAAACTTAAAAATAAGAATTTTTTTAAAATGGTCGACGTGCAGCCAAATGTAATACACAAAAGTTTTTTCGTAATACCGAAATTTCGCTAAACTGAAAACTAAGTTTATAAAAAAATTTTTATTGGTCGACATGCAGCCAAATGTAATGCACAAAAGTTTTTTTCGTAATACCGAAATTTCGTTAAACTGAAAAACAGGAAATTTTTTTTTTTATTATTATTGATCGACATGCAACCGAATGTTATGCACAAAATTCGATAAGTAACAGGAAAAACTGCTCTCCTTCGCAAACAATAATAAAAGTTCAAAATGTCAGCAAAACAGACAAATTAATTCGCTATTTTAAACTACCGGTAAT
>JAQGAZ010002537.1:0-17073 GCA_034692225.1 Polydesmus complanatus
TCCGTAATTAAGCCTCAAATTCCATTTTTTTTCTGATTGAAAGTTGTTTATTTTATACTCCTCTACCTACCCCTTTAATTTGAGCATAACCTTTGGAATCACCCTGTATATATATACCGGTATATAGAAGATCTTCTTCCATTTTCTCTTTGCCTTATCACCTCCCACCCGACGTTGGAAATAGATAGAGAGGTGATGGTATTCACGCTCATTGAACACGGTAACTAACTCGTTGGCTTCGAGTGCTCCCTCGAACTACACGGTATTACGCATTAACGCTCGCCGAACAAAATCTCATTTGATTTGGAATTTATTTGACATTTTTTTTTCTTTTTATTCTTCCCCCTCTCTCTCTCTTTCTTTTTTTTTTTTTTTATTATCTGACGTTTAATTTTTTTTTTTATATGCTTTTTTTTTCTTGCTTTTTTGAGTCGCCTTCTATTAACTAAATTGAAAACATCTTTTGCCGAAAATCGTTAAGTTTGGATACGGCTTCATTTAATTTAGCAAAAATCAGCTCTCGCTAAATTACGTCGTAGCTTCGGGTTTTACCCATCATTTACTTTCCGAGTTTTAATTCATTGATTTCGTAAACTCTTCAATTAAAATTAAGTGGCAAAAAAAATATATATTGAAAAGGAGAAAAATCATCAAAGTGTACTTTTAGTACTAATCGAGAATAATTAATACCAATTTAAATAATGATTTCTTAGATCAGAATCTAATTTTTTTTTTAATTAGCAGTGGAAAATATTTTATTAAAAACAAATTTTAAAGTTGAAGCAGAAAAAAAATATATTAATCGCTTTTATTTATCTATATATATAAATTTTTTTTTACCAAAGTTAATTTTAATTTCAAAAATCGGATTTTCGATTTATTTATAAAACTCAAAAATTTAATTTGGATTTTAAAAATAAAAGTTGTTGGACTGATGGGGTTTCTCCATTGATTTAATTTTCATTTTGCGCAGTATTTATTCACCATTCATTATTTTTTTCGTTAGCGACTTTTTGATATTTAGCAAACTTTGATTTGCGTCTTCATAATAATTCTCATTAAGTTTATCAGTAAGAAATAAAGCAGCCGCCAATGCGATAAGAAGCGCGATAAAAGCCGGTAGAGCAGGGAACTTATTTCCTCCTCCTCCTCCCTCATACAACATACACACACACCCCGGCGGTATCTTTTTTGTTTTGTGGAAGAACGTTATTCGTTCGATTTCATATTTTTGAATTAAAAATTAATGAGCAAGTAGTATCTAAACATGAAATCTTTTGTTGTCGTACTTTTTCCCCCCTTCACTTCATTGCTCACCGTCGTTGGCGTTCCCCCACCTATATTTAAGTCTAAGCGTTGTTTTGCACTTCATATCGGCCCCTTTTTCTCTCCACCCAGCCACCCATACAGTCAACAGCAGCAGCGGTGGTTGTAAACGAAAGGGAGTGAGAGAAGGAGGAGTCGATCATTCGGTCGGTCGTGTGTGGGAGAGTTAAATATGAAATCCAAAATGGATTCGTTTTTTTCTTTCTTCTTCTTCGATTCCATCATCTATCTCTATCATCCATTCCTCTCCATTTCCTCTTCTTCACTACACACTCTCCTTTCTCATCACTGCGCTGCAAATCTATCAATTGGAAACCCTCCCTCCCATCAATTGAAAGAGCAAACCCCCGAACCACTATTTTCTAAGTGACCATATAAATGCTTATTTACATAATAATATTATACAGAACCTCGTATTATAATAAAAATATGAAAGTATTGACTTCAAAAAAATAAATAAAAAATAGATAACTTAGAAAAATAAATAGAAGTTGAATAATATTATTATTCTTAAGGGATATTTTTAAAGATTTTAGAAAAGTTTAAGCATTTATTTATTTAAAAAAAAATAATAATTTAAAAGAAAAATAGTAAATAAAACTTTTCAAACTGTTTCATTCCCCTTTATTAAATTAAATCTTAAAACATTGTAATGAAATTCGGGTTTAAATATGAGCGGTTCATTTTTAAACCAGATTCGAATGGTTAGAAACAGTCGATCGAGGTTTATCCGCATTCATTTTATTTTTTACCCCGAGCTAAAAGTAGGCGCTTGAACTTGGGTGTCCATTCTCCGATCGCGCAAAGTCGATTTCTCGCTTTTTTTCTCCCCTTTCCTTTCTCCTCAGCATCATTCTGGCGGCTGAGCAGCGAGCACCCCCTCAAAAAAAAAACCCTTACTTTCTTTTCAAGTTACTAAAAAGTCGTTGGTTGTTTGGTCGATATCGTTTGCTCACTTGGATGTGCGCATATGTGTGTGTGCACCTATTCGTTGTGTATACGTGTTTGTGCGCGCAAATATTATTTCTACATCATCATTTTCTTCGGAGCGTCACCTATATAATATATAACCCCTCCGCCGCCCCCCTCCTCCTTCTCTTATTTTTTCCGCTTTTTTCATCTTCTCAACCGAGTCCATTTCTCCCCATTTATCAAATCGATATATAGCGCTAGACCGGCCCCGCCAAAGAGACGGGAGAGGGGGGGGGGGGGGTCGTGTAGGTGTGAGAGTGAAAGCGAATGAGAAATTGTTCAACCGGAAATGATGATGAATATATGACCGCATCGCCTCGCTACCACGTGATTCGAGATTGCGCCTTTTCTCCACCAGATTTTCAACTCTAGATATCAACGCCCCTTCAAACGCCAAAAATATAATAATAATAATAAAAAGGATTGCGTTGTCCAAACCGCACGTCAACAATATTTTCAATTCTCGCACACTTTCAATTAATCAGATATTAATCAAAACTAACGCGATGAATTCTGTAAATACGGTTTGTCATTTTCCTCAACGTAAAACTCTTGAAATGAATGAACAAATTATTATAGGAAATATAGGATTTGTTTAATTAATTTTATTTACTAAGACATTATTTACTCTTCTAATTAATTGGAGCACTACTGTAAAATCAAGTAATTAACATAATCCATCGTTTTATTTTCTAAAACTCGAAATTAATAACGCTGCTTTGGTTGCACGTGTACTTCGGTGTGTTCTTCGGTAACTACGGGTATTAAAAATCTTGAGATAAATATTGGGCTTTAAATGGGGCTTTCTAACTATCTAGTTTGTCGGTATTTTACGCAGCCGAAACACGAAAATTCGGTACCCAAATTTTATTAAATTAATTAAGTCCAAGATTTTATATTTTCGGAATAGATAGGTTTGGATAATTAGAATCGGATGGAAGATTGTGTTGGGAATTAATTGTCTCTATTTTGATTGGTTAAGGGTGTTAAAAACCCGCGGTTTAAGTTTGATTATTACGAATTTATTACTTTGATTAAGCTAACAATAATTATTAGAGTATTAAATGAAAATTCTTAATTCTTTCGGTGCAAAATTTTGGAATCATTTAACAAAAGAAAAAAACATACCGTTATTTTCTTTTTTTTTAATTTTTTGTTTTATTAAAACGCAAAAATACTGTCGCTGAATATTTTCGAGACGAGTCTATTGAAAATGCGATTGCAGCTCGCGTATAGATCCGCTCGGAGCAGAGTAAGAGAAGAGGGAGAGGCGAGAGATGGGAAGCTGCGAGTAGATGAGATTGAAAGAGAAGAAGAAGAGTAGTCGTCGATTCGAAACTGTTGATTCGCAACTCACTCATCAGTTATATAGTATTTGAGCCGAGGAAACAAATTGCGAGCGAGAGAGAGCAGGGAAGGCAATGTCGTTGCTCCTCGCGAGATGATCTCAAGCGCTGCCACTCGTTCGACCGCCGAGCCCGAGCCGCTGCCCGTCATCCGACCGGCATCACACCGCAATTACCTTCCGAACGAAGCAGGAGCTGCAACGCCAACTCCGCTGCTACCGCACACAAAAAATAACGCGTGTTAAGTGTTACGAACAAGCACGCAAGGAAGGAAGAAAGAAAGAAATAAAAATAGAAAAAGAATATATAATAAATATAAGGAGGAAAAAATTTCTCGGCTAATCTTCAAGGATAGGAAAATATCGGCACAAATGTCTTCTCCATCGACGAAGATAAATTGAAAATCGATAAATATTTTTTTCTGATTTTTGTGAATATTTTTTTTCCCCTCCCGTCTACAATCATTTTTTGGCGTGTGTTTCGTGTATATACGTAAAAAAAAAACTCCATCTTCAATCGGTAAAAAAAAAGTAATACTATTTCCTGGGGCAGGAAGCGGCAAAGCTCGTTCAGGCCCCATCGATTCTTCGCTAACCTCAAACAATTACATTTTCCACTCTCGAGCCCTAACGCTAACCCCCGCGTGTTATATTTTTCTGTTTTTAATGTCGAACAAATAATTGATCGGCTTTGATCCGAAAAACCCCCCTTTTTATTTCTCCCCCCATCGTCTTCTTTGCTCTCGAACCGACGTGACACACACACGGAAACTCCCCGCTTCTACCTCGCTCCATCTCGCATACATATTTGATGCTGCGGTTCGTTAAAAATTAAGATTCGATATTGTTCTAACGTTATCGTGTCTCAACCCCACACTCGCCTACCGAACGCGAACGGCGAGGGATGGTCCTATCGACATAAAGCGAGGAGGCTCAACTTTTTACTTCAGCCAAACGCATTTTTGGTCTAATACGAGCCCGGTGAAAGCGAGAGAGAGAAAAAAACAAATACACAGCAGGACTTAAAAGCTAAAAACCTACAGGTAATCGATTATTTATCGACAACATCGTCATCGTCTTGACGCGTTTTAACGTCGCTTTTTATTCTTCAACGCGTCGGTCAATCCAAAAACTTCTACATCTTTCTTTCTCTTCATATTTTACTTTTTCTCTCTCTGAGACGAGGAGAGTGTGGATCTTTGGAACCACCGTCGCCTCTCGATCTAATTTAATTATTCGTGTGCTTCCACGTTTTCTCGTTTTCGCTCTCTCTCTTTCTCTTCGCTTCTCATTTGAATAACCATTGCCTTATATTTCGAGCCTCGTAAAAACATCACTGTGGCGTCCACCATGTAAGTAACTCAGCACATTATCAATTATTCATACATCGAACTATGATGCACTTTTTATTTTTTTATTTATTTATTTTTGTCTTCCTTTCTTCTATCTATAATATTATATTATACGATATTCACATTCCATCACATTGCGCATGCTAATATTTTTATTAATGTTGTTGTTATTCAGTCAGAAAAGAGTTGAATCTATCAACAAAAATTTTTTATTTATACCTTCCAAACTCAAAATATTAATTAAATGACTTCCGGTGGGGGAATCTAGTTATTCCTTTCGGCTGCGATTGATTTTTTTTTTCTTTTCCCCTCCCCGAAAAAAAAAAAATAAGTGTAAAATTCGATTTTCACTAATTCGTTTTCTTTCTCAAATTCGATTGTTGGTTCTTACGAAGGTTAATCGAATGAAAAAACACGATAGTTATCACGTGACTAGTCGGAAAAGTACGTTAACGAGCCGCTTAATTTATCTCGCTTAACTTGTCGTTTCCGGCGTTACCGAAAGCTCTCAAAACATATTTATCGATTTCGTTCCCCCCCTCCTTCCTTCCCAATAAAAAAAAAATTGATCGAAAAATGTTTTCTAACGTCTTGACAGCTGTGACATTCTCTTAAGTATTTAACCAAATAGACGTTGGTAAACGCGCGAGTATACAAATACTCGTTATTATTTGCAAAAGCGTAAGGCTATTTTTTTTTCTTTATACTTTTCTAATTAGGACCTCGTTAAAAGTCTTAATAAAATAAAAACTATTAGCTAAAATATTAGGTTGAGTTTGAGATGTTTTGACTGGAAGATACTTGGTTTTAAGTACCCAGCAGTTTCATTAATGGACTTTCCAAACGCTGTTGACAGTCCATTAAACTACGAATTTTTGAACTTTATTTTTTTTTGTTGAAATTTTTGGGTTCAAATTTGGTTGGTCACGTGTAAACTTCGGTCACTAAGGCAAAAAAAAAAAAAAATACCCCCTTCTCTTGTTTCGAATTTCAGCGTTGGATTTATAGAGCAATAAAAATCGCCCTCACCACCGCCGCTGTCTCTCATCATCCCTCCATGCAACCACCACCCACTTTCCCGCACCGATGCCACGGACACCAACCAACAAAATAATAAAATGATCGCGAAACAAAGTGGTTTCGATAATGATTTAGCTTTATTATCGTTCTCTCCCCCCCCCCCCGCGTGTTTTCGCTACGAAAACGATCCTGATTGATTTTCATTACTACGATTTTCTATACCTCATTTTCAATAGAGAAAATCCTATTACAAATTTAAACAAGAAAAAAAGGTGGGTATTTCCGTTGCACACTATTTCAAAATCTTAGGTTAAAAAAAAATAAATTAGAATATTATTATCTATTAATTCCTTTTGATAAGATCGACTTAGACGTTTTTTTTAATTTAAAATGATCGAAAAGTGGGTCTTTTTGCATCAAATTAATAGTCTCTTCCGGTAATGACTCATTTCGTGACTTCTTTTTACTCTTAATAGATGATAAGAGATAATTATTGTCTCGAATTAACGTTAGGTAAAAGGCGTTGACACCAATGATAATTACTTTCGAAAACTAATTTCAAAAACATGATTTAAAATGATAATTAAAATAAAAAAGATAAATAACGAAAAAAAAAATAAAAATAAAGAGAAAACTATAAATAATGACGCATCTTTTCTCGTTTTCGTTACTCCTAAAATTTCGATGCCGCATAATTCTTTCAATCCCGCAGAGCCCTATCGCGTGAAATTAGAATAGAAATCAGACAAGAAAAAGAAAAAAAAGAAAGAAAGAGCGGAATGGCGAAAAACTCTGAGCGAAGAAAATTGTTCTTTCGTTTACTAGTTTTCTCGCGTATTAACGTCTTGGGATAAGAACCACCACCACCACGCTTAAGAAATTATTTACTCGAAATAATATCTTTTCAAAAACTTCGCGCAAACTTTTTTTTTTTTCTTTCTTTCTTTCTTTCATTCTATTTTTCCGGTTAATTAGTTTGTATAAATAATTAAATATCTCTCGTGTATTTCTTCTGTCTCCGCGCGCTCCCATTTTTATTTTATTTATTTATTTGAAATCGAGGCAAATTTCTTTTTATCCGTTTTTTTTTTATTTATTTATTTATTTAATAAATAAACGCTTTTAAATGTAAAACAAAAAAAAATAAATAAATAAAAATAAAATTACAGTCGTGACTCGAGTAAATATTCACTACGTTCGCCAATACTCTCCTTCTTCTACCGTATATTACGTTGAGCTTTACATAAATCGCGCGAATAAAAGAGCGCGGCACGTAAATAGCAGGAAACCAAGCACAAAAGATATTAGAAAATAAATAATAAAAAGTCTTGGCTTTATTTTGGCGCCCGAAGGAAGTAAGCAAAAAAAAAAGAAAGAAAGAAAGGCTAGAGAGAAGAAAAAAAAAAATAAGAGGAGGAAAAACGTTGTGTCGCTTCGACGTCATTTGATATCATTTGGCTGCACACTTTGTTAAGTTTATGTAAGGCAAACGCCTGTTATAAATTAGGCTGATAAGGCGCCAAGCGATAGAAGACAAAAATCAAGATTAGGTAATAAAAACTTTTTAACTTTTCTTTGATCGTGGCAAAGCTCTCGAAGACTCCAACCCATACCCAACCAACCTCCATTCATTTTTACTACTTTTCCCCTCCCCCATTCAACTAGATTTATTTTCTAATAGAACTGATATTCTATTAAGCCGCGCTCGCACGGTCGCCGAATATAAGACGTAGGGTATATGAGAGATCCGCACAGTTCGAAATTTAATGATTATTATTTAAAAATAGATAAATAAATAAAATAATAATGCTGGGAGACTAGTGTAGAAAATGCGCAGGTGAAAGTTATTACTCCCGCAGCTTGTCTCTCTCTCGCGCGCGACGTTGTTTTGACGACTATTTTACGAGCCAGCCCAATCCAACCAATTGTTTTCGTCTCTTTTTTTTATAACTCCAGCCTTGCTTTGCCACTATCTTTTCTCGATTTACACGGTTAATTGGTTTGTAGAAGATACCCGCGTAAACCAAAAACCGTGAAATGGAAGTTACAGTATTTAGCCAGCGACAGAAAACAAATTTTTAGATATTTGATTTTAAAATCGAAAATAAATGATTTTGTTTTGTTCAAAATACGTGCATAAATAGTTAGAAATTCTTAATGTAGCATAATGAAAAATTATGTTGGTTTTTGTAGTGGAAAAATCCGATACTCTGGTGTAAATCGAGGGATGACCGAATACATTTAGACTTCGCTTTGCATCTTGTATGGAAACAGATTGGAAAGTGAATTACGCTTTAAACTGAATAAATTTTGTAAGCTATGTAAATATTAAAGATCGTTCTGCATTAAATTATGTTTTTCCACTCATGAATATGATATGAAGAATTACAAATATCAGTGAAAATATGGGTCACAAAAAACAATTTTTTTTTAAAAAAAAAAAATCATTTTAGGAAAATGAATTAAATTTATTTAAAAGCTCAAATAAAATATTTTTTTTTACCAAACGTATGCAACCTGGTACTTTGAAAATACGAGAGAATGCAAAACAAAATATAATGGTATAAACTATAATAGAGATGCAACTTCGAAAAATTACAATTTGAACATGTGCGGAGTATAATGGGAGATATAAAAAGAGTATAAAAGATGCAAAACGAGGTTTGAATCTATTCCGTATTAAGCCATATAATGCGCCATAGTGAATTGAATGGAGACTCCACACATTGTGTATGCGAAAAATTATAGTAAGAATAATAATAAAAAATTTGCCTGCTTTTTCTTTTAATCTCATATCATGATCAGTGTAAAACTAGATCTTCCGAGAATGACGAGAAACCCTTTTGCAGTTCCTTGTCTCATCCACCTTTATACATTTCTAATTAGTTCTTTTCGGCCATCAATTTTTTTTTTTTTAACGTACCACCATCAAAAGAATTCGTAGGAAATGCTCTTGTGTTTCCGTATATTATACTCATTATATTCGAAACTGCGCGTGTGCGAGCGATCTCAAACCCGCTGTTCCCCATCCTGATTGGATTCTAATGAGCTGAGTAGACGACGATAATAATTCAGATGACAAATTTTAATTACACGCCCTAAAATTGTCGAAGGAGACGAAAGGCTAAGAAAGATATTATATAAAAAAAAATCTCGATTAAAAATCTTTGAAGAAAGATTGTTAATCGAGATGGGAGTTTTTTTTTTCTCCTTCCTATGCCTTCATACTAGAGCTATATTATAATAGAACGGAAATTCAGCGCCATCTGTTCACCCTCAATAGCAGACGCCACAACAATATTATGTAGAAACGAATAATAACGAAAGCAGAAAATTTTTTTTTTTATTAATTATAACTACTACATGTTTTCTCTCCCCCATTTCACACCCCCTGTACTATTTCCTCCCAACTTTATAATCGCGCATTCTGTTGACATTTCTATACATTTTTATGTTCGTGATCGTTTCAACTACATTTTAGAAGTGAAAACCCGATTTTACGTTTTTTTTAAAGTCGGTGCTAAAACGCTATTTTAATACATGTAATACATAAAAAAAAAACTTGACTTAATACATGTAATGCTACTTTTCTCAGTCTCAGTTTCTAAAGAATTATAAGATTTTATCTGTACAATTTAAGCTACTTTTCTTATTTTCATTTTTTCCCTCAAAGAATTATTAAGATAACAAAATTTTATCAATGCAATTTTTCAATACGATATACAATTTTTCAGAATCAAAAAAATTATGTACGCAAACTTTAATATTTTATGAAAATTTTTGTAGATTAATATTTTTCAAATGTGAAAATATTAAAATGATGCTTTAAAAAAAATTACATTCAAACGTAAAATCGGGGTTTGACTGTTGTCGAATTTTTTATTTTAATAATTCTTTGGATAGTGTAACGTTTTCCTTTTTGTTCGATACGTGACTTTATTCGATTCAACTCTATGAACGACGATGACGACGGCTTTGAGCAGTCATTTCAGATTGAAAATTCCGCGGGGGGATAGAGAGAGAATAGATGGGGAGGAGGGGTAGGGTGGTGACGTGAGGGGTGAAAAGTGTTTTATATAAAAGAAATAATAATAATGCAAAGAAGAAGAAAAAAAAACACATGTAAAAGTTAGGTGTAAAAGTTGTATATAAAAACGAAGAAAAAAATAAAATAAAGCGCATAAACATTAAGGTGATAAAGGGATTCTGGCATTTGAATAAGATTTTTGTCATTAATTCCTTTTTCATTGTGATGTCACGGTGTAACTATTTCGGCGGACGCGTTTGCACGAGTAGTGTGTGTTGGAATTCGGCTGATGAAATTCTCACGTCAAACACAATGACAGATATCTGCCATTTTATCGCGTTTCGGCGTTACGCTGAATGTGACGCAGCAGATGAACTTTTCAAAAACGCGCGATGAACGTGACGTCGAGTGAACGCCGCTCAAACAAAATGCGCGTTTTTATAATATACATCTGCCCCTTTTTTTTTATTTATTTTTTTACCCTCCCTCCTGGATCTAAATTCCAAAACCGTGACAAAATGAGAAGAAGACTTTTATAATTAATGCTTATTTATACATACAGTACAATCCATTCAACAGTTAAATTACCAAACAAAATGTGCGAAAAAGAGGGAAAGACAAACGTATTAAATTTAAATGCAGTAGGAACAGTGTCACATTTTTCGAAACGTTCTGAAAATAACAGTTATTCAATTTTGTTTTGCTCACTTTCTTTGCCAAAATTATTCAAAATTTTCACATTTCATGTAAAAAAAAAAAAAAAATTCTTCCCCGGGGCAAAATTTTAATAATAATTTTAATTGGACATCCACTTATGTTAATTAAAAAGTCAAGAGTATATTAATTAATTTGTTTAAAATAAAGTCTAACGGGCATAAAATTTTGTAAAAAGAAAATATTTCGAAATGCTTTCTAGTTAAATTAAAGTGCTCCGAGTTATAACAGAAACTTTCACTCTATTTACGCGGTTAATAATTAGTTAAACGAAAGCAGCGCATGGTACGTAAAACCAGGAATCCTGAATTTGTTTAAACTACAATTTATTGCATGTTATTACTGTTGATTAATTAATTACTTAAAAATTGGTGAATTCGCGTAAATGGGAGGGGCTTACTGTATTTTATCTCTTTACTTCTTTAAATTATTTATACAGAAAATAAATCTTAATTTTATTAAGAATAATTATCGTCTAGAGGCATCTTAAAAGCATGAATTAATTACATTTCAATCAGTATACAGTATTATTATTCATACCATAGTTTAACCAGGGTCTTTAGCAATGCGGGTAGGCTATTAGATGTACGGAATAACTCGAAATAAATGAGAAAAATGGTTCGAGGGGAATGTGGAGAAGACATCAGCTTTAACAGCCCATATAATAATTCGCAATCATCGAGCACAGAAAAATATATCACATTCAAAAAAACAAATCTGAGAGCGTCACATAAAAATTGAACTAATCTAACGAAAAATATTACATGCGTCAACAGAAAAACGACGAAAAACTAACCTGGATTAAATTTGAAGCTGACCGCGTGGGCGACATCTCATACCCGTCGGCGCAACGCATTTTTCCCGATCACAAAAATTACCGAAATAACGCGAAATTTGGATGAAATAAATCTCGCGACACTTTTAAATGACACTTTAATTTCGCCCGACTTTTACGTTATCACAAAATTAACTTAACACATCGAGACGACGAAATAGAAAACACGTTTTTCACTTCACCGACCATTTTTCCGCAACTACGAAATCAATCATTATTATTGAAGACGAGTTAGAAACAAGGTCAATCAAGTTCACTCTGGCGGACAAAATTAAATATTCAAAAAAAAAAAAACAATTTTCATTCGGTCAAGTGATCTTTAGTCGTCATTATTTTCAATATTTTCATTCCCAAACAACCAAAATATTTTATTTCCTTAGATAAAATAACAAAATAATAATTTTGAGTTCTTCTTTGTCGTAAAAAGTTTAAAATTCAGAGTTGTTTTTAAAAATATAAACTGTATATTATATTTAAATTGTAGGCTACATATCAGCAACGCTCTCATATTTTACTAACCTATGATGCTTATTTAATTAACGTTAGTTGACGTAGGGAACGTGTTTGGTGGGGGGGAGATGTAGGGAGGGAAGACGAAAACATGGGAGAAAAAGTCAAGAAGTAAAGAAGAAAAATTAGTTAAACGAGTAATTTG
This sequence comes from Polydesmus complanatus, assembly GCA_034692225.1. NCBI lineage: Eukaryota > Metazoa > Arthropoda > Diplopoda > Polydesmida > Polydesmidae > Polydesmus > Polydesmus complanatus. Next base: position 12,247 of record JAQGAZ010002537.1, read on the forward strand.
ACTTTCGCCAGCCAGAAATGTTTTCTTAATGAAAGAATCTTAAAACGCTGTCACGTTTCGTGACGCTCGGCTTCGGTATTATATTTAATAATTCTCCGTTACGCAACCGCTACGGTGCGCCTACTCGTTAATATAAAGTGCGTGTAGTATCTCCAGTAGCGGATATGACGATGGTTCGAGCTCTTTCTAAGATCATCATCGTCAACAAATTAATGAAAATTAGAGCACTCTATTTGTGTAGTTGGATGTCTGGGACTTAACTTCACGTCATCTGTCTCCATTTATTATTCGGGCGCACGCGCCATATACTTTCTCTCCTACTGTTTATGTTACGAATATCATGTTATCCGAGCCGATTAATCATGTAACAAGCGTATTTGCATAGACTTTACGTTTAGAAGAAGTCAGTCTGCTCCTAGAGTTGAAACAGCGGTTAAATATTATTTCTCATTCGAGTGTAATAATAATAATTATGAATTAGTACGCTTTAGTACTAATTTGAGAAGATGAAAACTCAGTTTTTTTAAATAAAAAAAAAATGAATAGATTAATTTATTATTTTTTTTTTCTACTGCGAAAATTTGCCGTTGGCATTCATCACTTCTGCCGTTTTGGTTCCACACTATATTCATAACTTTCTGCTGCTTTAGTGCGCTTAGGATGTTGCGGGGAAAGCGAATTGATAAATTATATTCGAGAGAGAGAGAAAGAAAAAAAAAATTAATCATAATAAAAAATTGACTGCAACTTTTGTCGTTGAAATTGCGACATAAAAAGAAAAAGGGAAGTACTTTGCATTTTAAGTTTATACGCTATTGCAATACTGTTTTTATCCGAGCTGCGCGTACAGTTTCAAATTATTACAGTATAGGAATAGAATAAAAATGTCAAATAAAGTTTGAATAAATAACAAGAGGGAGAGGGGGAAGGAAAAAAAAATACTTCGAAAGTAAATTATTAATAATAGTGTCGGAGTGTTTTTTTTTTATTTGACCTAAAAACAATTATGTAAATGACGAAGACCCCCCTCAGGTTGATTTTTTATTTACCCGTAATGACGTCAATGTAACGTAATTGTATATAATATTCACTTCCACTTTTTCAAGTTTATTATTTATATCATTTAAATTTTTTTTTTTTTTAAGATATCGTAGGCCTACTTAATAAAATTTTTATGTCCTTCAAACTATATAATAAGCTTTTATTGAAGATAATTTAATAACTGTAATTAAATTGCTTTTATATGAGTACAACAACCAAAGAAATTTTGATTTGGTTTGAAAAGAAAAGCTTAAAATGGTATTATTAAATACTGCTAATAAAAATAATAATCCTTTTCGAAACAAAATTTTTTTTTTTTATCTATTTCCGTTTTCTTTTTACTGTATTTTATCGTCAGAAAAAGCATTTTTCGAGCTTAAAGCCCTGCGTGTTGAACCGACGCGTTGCGTGCAGACGTACGTAATCTTTAGGCAAAAATTGGTCGCAACAGACAAAATTATAACAAACGCAACTCTCAAAATTGATTTTTATAGATAAAAACTTTGAAAATAGATTTTCAGCGCTGCGAACATCGTCGTTAATAAAGAATAAAAAAAATAATGCTGTTGGTGGTGTGTGTGTACATCTGCTAATGGAAGAAATCTTCGTTCAACCCTGTAGTACAAAACACACACACACACACACAGCTCGTAAACCACTCCGCACATGTTTTTCATTTATGATAATCGTATCCAACTGTGATTTCTTCATTTCAAAAGTCTTAACTATGAGTACCTCAACTGCCATTCACACACGCGCTCACCAATACCTATCCCCTACCCCCCACCCACCCGCCAACTACTTATGACTTTGACTATTATTTAATAATAAAAGTTTTTGCGATTTTGTTGACGATATCTTTTTTCAGCTTCTATTTTCTATCTCACTCGATTTGCTTGTCATTTGCACTTTACGTATCATGTTACGCGTATCTTATTGCGACGCGCAATTTAATTGGGCTGTCAAAAAAATATACAGACAGTATTTGTTTTCCCCTTTCTTTTTCTGAGTTTAGGATAATAATAATTTCAAAGTGCTATTTTTCTATCAGCTTCTTTGTAATTCAATAACTAAGCACTAATAAAACTTTGTTCCAGACACATTTCTCATTTACGAATTTCGTAACCAATTTTTATTCAATTGCGAAAACAATAAAAACATTTTATTTAATAAAAAATTAATTTATTTGGGGGAATTTTGTTTAAAACTTTCGCTGATCGTAATTTTAGTTTTTTTGTTGTTGTTGTTTATTAATTTAATTTTGAAGCTATTGCGATTGCTGAAGAAAATTAATCCGAGTTTAAAGATCTCCAGTTTCAGATACGCGCGTACTTATACTTGTACAGCAGCGTATTAGCTTAATCATTGAAAAAAAAAAATAAGTGCTAGGCGAAGGTAAAATTACATGTAAGAGCATTAAGGAAATTTTGCTGAATTTTCGTGCGATTTAAGAAGCGTCGTCTTAATTAAAAGCGAACGACGTGGATGCATTACATTAATGCGTCTTAATTTCCCTCCATTGAAAATTGCTAGCAAAAATCATGCATTCGATATCATTTTCTCTTCCCTCACCCTCAAATCCAGATGCTAAAACTTCTCTTTACTCTCAAAATATTGATTTTATCATCATCGAACAGTTTCTCGTGATCGAATTTCATACCGTATACATCTGATTATACACACGCGCATGCAATGCAAGTACAGTAAGTTTAATTCAAAGCTATTTTGCTGCTCTCTCGCTCAACTTGTTCCTTTCTATTTTACCCTTTTCTTCCTCGGAAATCTATTCGTGTAGCGATCATTTTTTTTTTTTTTTTTTTATTTCCCTTTTTCGAGAGACTCCGGCGAAAAGATTATAATCGCTACCATTGAGATGACGAAAGAAAAGAAATCGATAAAGCTGCTAACAAGCTTAAGTCTCTTCGAAAATCGATTAACCTGCATTTCGATTAAGTCTCATTCCATTTGAGGAGAAATGTCATCAAAGTAGGATCGTTAACAGCGCGTACATAGAAACGAGAGGAACGCAAACGTAGAAATTGAGAGAAAGCTATGATAAATTGACCGTTTTCTCAACACATATATCGCGAATGAGTGAGTGAGAGAGTGGGCACATGAGATGAGACAAACTGATGAACAAGTTGTCCGGAGAAGAAATTAAGCTTTCGTTCCGTGCGGACCAACGAAACGTCGCGGATAAAATGGACAATTTAAGTACATTTATATCGATATTTATCTTCATAATACAGTACTGTACTTTTTTTTAAGGGTGTGAGTAGCGGTCATTGTTGCCGGTCATTCCACCCTTCCATTCCGAACGACGAAAGATTAAAGCATAATAATACACGGGGAGAAAATCTCACTGACCGTTACATCTCGAACCCTATGCGATCAAAGCCCACCGAATGACACTCCCCGACTTCTCTTATCCCGAATTTTTATTCAATAGCCTTTTTGTGTAAATTTTTTTTTTTACCCTTTTTGATGGCTTAAATAAAATGCTATATAACTTTTACGCTGGCGTTTACGAAGAAATCGGAATAAATAAGCGATTTCAAACGCCGTAAAACAAAAATGTAAACACTTAAATATTAAACTGGTTAAAATTTGAAAATCTATTCTTATCAAATGCTGTTTTTTTTTTATCAAAATAGTATTCGCAATTTTGTTTAATTTACCTAACATTTATTTATTTTATTTTATTTTTTAAATAAAAAAATAGAATGGGGGAGAAAAAAGTGAGAATCACAATTGACAGTTTCTATTCAACAAATTTCACGGTGAATGAATAATACGAGAACCGACGTCTATTCAGCTGCCTATTCTGTTAGGAAATAGCCCTATACTGTACATAACAAACCAAAATAAAAAATCTAACCCATTTCTTTACTAACTAAACAAACGGTTCAAAGACCACACCAATCTCCAACTCGCTTTACTATTGTAAAAAGCCTGGTGTTTTTTTATATATATTTTATTCCCTTTTCTCGTCAACCTTAAATCAACAAAATCTGAGAAGCGACCAGCTGATATAAAATGTAAATATCTAAATCCTACATTTTTAATAACGTCGCCTTTCCACCTTTTCCATTCGCTTGCAACTTTTATTTCGTCTATTTGTTCAAGCTGCGGTTCCTCCGCCTATGTCCTCGTATAAAATTCAATTGCACCGACTTGTTCCCGCGTCTCCAGTCGTGTATTTAATTTCCGTTCCATCTCCCCCCCCTTCTCCTTCATCCACACATAACACCGTCTGCTCGCACATAAGTCTTCGCAAATTTTGTCAATGGCAGATTCTGTACCGCCGTGTGAGCTGATGTTTACACGTCCTGCCTTGCCTACCGCTACCTAATGTTTATCTTTACAACCGTTCTCCGAATATATTAAAGTCGATATTATCGATTCCAACTTATTTTTAATATCCCCACTTTCTTTCAAACTCCCCCTACTTTCTTCACCCCCCAGCGTCTTTACCCCCGAAATCTTTTCCCTACCAGTGTTTTCGTTGCTGTTAAAAACTGAGAATTCAGCTACGACTCCTACGTGGCACATTACGTTACGTCTGCCTGCCAGCCTTTTTCTCCATTAATCTCTTATGTATTCTTCGTCTCTATTTTTTTTAATACGCTTTTATTAGCTTCACCTGACCGTATGTATGTAACTCGATTTTGACTATAAATTAATTTTTTTTTTTCTTCTATAAATTAAATTTTTTTTTTTTCAATAAATTAAACTTTTTTTTTTCTTTCATTTATTTGAAATTATTTTTTATTTAAATTTAAAAAC
>JAQGAZ010002538.1:0-17061 GCA_034692225.1 Polydesmus complanatus
AGAGGTGCACTCTGATAGCTTAGGGTGTGCACTACGACAGATGAAGAGGTGCACTCTCGTAGCTTAGGGTGTGCACTACGACAGATGAAGAGGCGCACTCTCTTAGCTTAGGTTGTGCACTATGACAAATAAAGAGGTGCGCTCTCGTAGCTTAGCGTGTGCCCTGCGACAGATGAAGAGGTGCACTCGCATAGCTTAGGGTGTGCACTACGACAGATGAAGAGGTGCACTCTCGTAGCTAAGGGTGTGCACTGCGACAGATAAAGAGGTGCGCTCTCGTAGCTTAGCGTGTGCACTGGGACAGATAAACAGATGCACTCTGGTAGCTTAGGATGTGCACTATGACAAATAAAGAGGTTCACTCTAATAGCTTAGGGTGTGCACTGCGACAGATGAAGAGGTTCACTCTGATAGCTTAGGGTGTGCACTCCCATTTTCGCGTTTAACCTGATCTTAATCACGTTTAATAAAACCTTATAATTTCATTAAGTAAAACCTGCTTAATGCGGAAATTAAATCTTTATCTCCATTTTTAGGCCGGAAGTAATGCTCTTTAGCACTTTCTTCAGCTGTGGAGCTCCAGAAGAGGAAAAGAAGCAATTGCACGCAGCCTACATTAACTCAGATATAACATTATACTACCGTATCATGCAATTTAAAATGAATGATTGTTTACTCACTTTGTTGATATACAGGTAGATTTTTTCTTCAATAAGGTTGTGTGTACTGTTTGCCTATAGCTACCAAAAAGAATGTTAGTGCCATTTGTTTTACTTTGGGTGCATAAATTATTGCTGGCAACATGTAAACACTGTTACATCCTGTCCAAACACATTTATAACTTTTTTTTTTTTTAATATTTGATTTAAAATGGGTCTGATTTGGTAATATTTTAAGAATGATAAATATAATATAAAGTTCAAAGTAGAAACTTTCTAAAATGAGTTTAAACTCAATAAAACGAATTTTAACTCACTAAAACAAGGTCTAATCTCACCAAAATAAATTTAAACTTGCTAAAACGAGGTTTAAACTTACAAAAAAAAGGTTCAAGCCAAACCCTGGCGCTATGGGAGAGGTGCCTTTGCGTTTGGGTGTGCAAACCAATTCATAAGTGTGTGCACTGCAATGGATAAGGTTGTGGACTCCGATGTAATATGTGCATGTGCCCTATAAGAAAATATCCATTAAATATTTTTAAAATTTAAAATATTTCTTTAATTACTTTATTCAATTAGTTTACTTTTTGCATCTCTACAAAGTAAAGACAAGGCTAAATGTTTAGTGAGCATTATTTCTTTAAATGCGGTGTCTGTGCTATTGCTGCTCTATTAAATGCGTTAATAGAATACTGTATGTCCTTATAAAACACATTGAGTTAAGCCCATACGCCATTTAAGAGTTTGCATTGTTTGCCATCTTTTAGGGGGTTTCAAATTAATTGAAGGAAATAAAATACTGTATTCCTAAAGTACAGTACATGTATTCCTAAAACTAAATACTGTACTTTTTAAGGAAATATTAAATTTTTTTTTTTTGAAATTTGGAAATTATAAATGTGTTTTGTACACCTGTAAAATGAACACCTGGACCATCATTTTACTTGCCACGCTGAAAATGCGCTTTAAGGTGTGCCTTTGTAATTTAAATTGGGGCTGATTGGCACTACAGTGGAACTCCAATATTCGTCCGCCCCAATATTCGTCAGATCCAATATTCGTCCTGTTTTTTCTGTAAAGTTTTGATCCAATATTCGTCCTATGATCTGATATTCGTCCTATTTTTTGGTGAAATTTTCGAAAAATTTCAAAAAAATCGGGACAAAACTACCAAAATTGGGTAACTTCTTTAAAAACCGAGTACTGGTGAAATTAAAAAAAATCGTTTGGACATTATGACAAGCTAATCTCTGTCATAATGAATAAGCCATATTATGTGGTTAGTATGCATTGTAATTAAAATGTATTTTCATTGATATTCGCTGTCGATTTTTGAAGAATATATTTTTTCTTAAAGGTAGGTATACATGCAAAATTAAGGGCTGAGAACGGATTAAACCGTTTTTAATGCTATCCTATGGGAAATATTGATCCAATATTCGTCCGTTCCAATATTCGTCCTCTCGTCTGGAACGGATTAATGACGAATATTGGAGTTCCACTGTATTGACAAATATTCTCCAAATCACTCTTCAGCCCCAATCAGCATTATTCAGCTCCAATCAGCATTTTTCAGCCACAATCAGCATTATTCAGCCCCAAACATCACTGTTGGCCTAGTAGAGCTTAGATCTTGTACAATAAATCTCGTTCAGTAAAGGTCAAATCTCAATAATTGTTTACTTGACATGTATTTTAAATGTTTTTTTTTTATTTTGCAGCTAAAACTGGTGTTTTTGGAAACTTTTCGGCTGAATAACTTAAAAACGAGAGGGAGACTGATGGCTATCACCATCCAGTAAAAATGGTCATTTTACATTCTCATTTAAATTTCTATGCAAATCGAAACACTGATTCTCGAGTATTTTAACCTATCCTATTTACCCCTAAGTCTGAAATTCACCGAAAACCAAAGTTTGTTTGAATTGGTTTTAAAGTGACTTTTTAGATGTAAAATGACCTCAGGAACACGATTCCGGAGCACTTAACTTCTCTCCAAACAGGGTGTTTTCTAAAACTGCTCAGCCTCATAACTTCAAAACCAAAAGAGATGAAGGCTTTTGGTTTTCACCATTGTGTAGAAAAGGTTATCTTACATTTCCAAATAAATTTTCATGCAAATCGAAACAATGGTTCTCGAGTTTTGAGCAGGTGGTGATAATTGGTGCTTTGATAATATCGATGTTCCAAATAACTTGACACCACCTACCCCTTAGTACCACTTACCACCACTAGGTGGTGCTAACACCACTTATTGTCAATTAGCACTACTTTTAACCAAAAGCTTAAATCTGGTTCAATAGAGCTTTAAACGCATTCAATAGAGCATAAATCTCGTTGAGGGAAGTCGTTTTCTCATAATTTTAATGAAACATCATGCACATCATGTACAAAAATGCAACGCATTATAAATCAAAAAATGTTCAACCTGCCCATATTAATATATGAGACAGATTGTGCTCCGGCCCCAACTTTTATAACTTCAGTTAAGGACAGTCGAGTTGGGCTGCTTGTAATCCTTGGGCTGCAAAGGTGGCCAGGAAGTTGCTGGCAGTGGAAACCATGTCAGAATTTTTAACAAACCCTTGCATGCCTCGGTTAAAAGCATTCACTAATGACTGCGGCAGAGCCCACCTATTTGAATCGATGAAATTCGAGTAGACTATGGCAATGTATGATTGGTCATCGAAGATGTCGATGATGGGTGTAATAGTAGAGGTCAGATCAATGGATACCATGCAGGAGATGTAGTTGGTGTACGTGCAAAGCATGTCGGGGATAATGACAGAGTTGGGGCTATCGGTGGTCAATTGGCGTTTCCACTCCTGAAGGAAAGCGCCCTCTGTGAGGTTGAAAGTGCAGGTTAAGTGGCTCTTCATAGTGACGTAGGGTGCTTGGATGGAAAGTGAAATTGGTCCCTTGGGATTGCCGGTTTGAAGTATGGTGAAGTTGGCGCTGGATAGGTTATCCAAGAAGCCGCCTTCGGGACTTAGCTGGATGCTCCCGTTGACTACATTGGTAGGAAGTATGTTTTTGGTGGTCCAACCTAATTTGACGACTGGAGTGTGGCTCATGTTGATACCGCAAATGAGTCCTTCCTGACCAATGCACGTGTTGAGGCCGGACACAGCGGTGTTCAAGGCATGGTTGTTGACACTTCCATTTGGATTTATAGGGCACACGCCACTTAGCGAAGGGCAACTTGAAAGAATGCATTCCGCATTCACTGTTTAAAAAAAAAAATGCTCAAAAAGATAAGTTGAGGAAGAAAAATAAAATAGGATGAAAGTTTCCAGTTTTCAATTATTTTACGAATATAAGAAAATTTTGTTACGTTTGTTGGTGGGTTGAGTGCACCGAGCGTAGTATGCGCATGCGTCTTCAATTTCATCGAAATAGATGGCAGAGAGTGGTCCTCCGCACTCCTCTTCTGGGACACTATCCAGGGTGACGAGACTCAGGCTAAGAATAAGAAAAAGACTAGTTATTATCACCATTTTATTTTTTATCCGAACCTGTTGACAGCTCAATAATCGTTTTTAATGTTGTATGTCGCTCTCTCCATTCCTATATTCTTATATAAAAATTTTGTTTTTTTGTTTGTTTTGTATAGCCTAATGATATTTTGAATTATTCAATGAGAAGAATTGAATCTCATTATAAATTGAAAGTACACTGTAGGTTTTCCCCCAATAACATTGTTGTTATCTTGAATAAAATTGACTTTTTTGTGGGTTGAATTGCAGTTAATTAATATGCATGCAAATTTTCCCTCAGAATAAATTTAAATGTTCCACTTTTTTTCTGCCTCTATGAATATTTTAGTCACACATTAAAACATTTGGTAAATACCAAAAATAATTATGAAATTCACTTGGTTTTTCGTAGATTTCTAATGTAATTCATTTAACCACGTTATTTTTTTTTTTTTTTAGTTTTAATTTTTTTTAATTAATATTGTATGTTGCTGCCCCTGTCAACCTACAATGAATTAACTCATCACACGATATTTGGAATATTCAATTGGTAGACTATAAGAATAATTGGGTCCCATTAGAAATTGAAAGTAGGGTTTCTACCAATAAAATTGTTATTTTGAATAAAATTGACTTAATTGAAACCCACGAAAAAAAAAAGTGTCTGGCGCAGTTAATTAATATGCATGCAACTTTTTCCCCAGAATAAATTTGAATGTCCCACTTTTTTTTCTGTCTCTATGAATATTTTATAGGCAGAAAAAAAGTAGAACATTAAAACATTTGGTAGATAGCAAAAATATTTGTGAAATTCACTTGGTTTTTCGTAGACTTCTAATTCATTTAACCACGTTGTTTTGTTTGTTTTTTTAACTTTTTTTAAATAATATTGTTTGTTGCTGCCCCAACCAACCTACAATGAATTAACTCATCACACGATGTTTTAGAGTTTGCATTGTTTGCGCACTTTCAGGGGGCGGTCGAATAAATAAAATTTATTTCAGTCACAGCAATATTTGGAGAATTTAGTAATCTATTTTGAAGTAGTTTAGTAAAAGATGTAAGAAAGTTTAGTATACGATTTAAAGAGTTTAGTGATCGATTTTGAGAGTTTAGTCACAGTTTTAGAGAGTGGTCCTCCGCCCTCATCTTTAGGAACACTTTCCAGTGTGACTAGACTCAGGCTAAGTATAAGAAAAAGACCAATTCCCATCACCATTTTACGTTTTGTCCGAAAATGTTAACAGTTCAATAATTGTTTTTAATATTATGTCGCTCTCTCCATTCGTACATAAAGAGTTTTGTGTTGTTTGTTTTGTTTTGTATAATGATATTTGGAATATTCAATTATAAGAATTGGGTCACATTAGAAATTAAAAGTAGGGTTTCTACCAATAAAATTGTTTATCTTGAATAAAATTGACTTAATTTTTTTTTGTGGGTATCAATTGCAGTTAATTAATATGCATGCAAGTTTTCCCTCGGAATAAATTTGAATATTCCACTTTTTTTTCTGCCTCTATGAATATTTTAGTCAAACATTAAAACATTTGGTAGATAGCAAAAATAATTATGAAATTCACTTCGTTTTTCGTAGACATCTAATAATTCATTTAACTACGTTTTTTTTTTTGGGGGGGGGGGGGGGGGGGGGGGTTGGTAAATTTTTTTAAAATAATAATATTGTATGTTGCTGCTCTTGTCAACCTACAATGAATTAGAGAATTAATCTCGTTTTATAAAAAATTAAATCTTGTTCAGTAAAAAATTTATCTCGTTCAGGAGAAAATTAATTTAGTGACCGATTTTAAAGTATTGCAATAGATTTTGAGAGTTAATTAAGCGATTATTGAATTTATTTAGAAATTTGTAGGGTTTAATGAACGATTTTGAGAGTTTTGTTCCGAACCTTTTAACAGCTCAATAATTATTGTTTTTACTAATTATGTCGCACATAAAAAGAGTTTTGTATTGTTTTTTTGGTTTTGTATAATAATATTTGGAATATTCAATTGGTATAAGAATAATTGGGTCCCATTAGAAATTGAAAGTAGGGTTTCTACCAATAAAATTGTTATTTTGAATAAAATTGACTTAATTAAAACCCACAAAAAAAAAAAGTGTCTGGCGCAGTTAATTAATATGCATGCAACTTTTCCCCCAGAATAAATTTAAATGTTTCACTTTTTTTTTCTGTCTCTATGAATATTTTATAGGCAGAAAAAAAGTAGAATATTAAAACATTTGGTAGATAGCAAAAATATTTGTGAAATTCACTTGGTTTTTCGTAGACTTCTAATTCATTTAACTGCGTTGTTTTGTTTGTTTTTTTGAATTTTTTTTAAATAATATTGTTTGTTGCTGCCCCCACCAAACTACAATAAATTAACTCATCACACGATACTTTAGAGTTTGCATTGTTTGCGCACTTTAAGGGGGCTGTCGAATAAATAAAATTTATTTCAGTCACAGCAATATTTGGAGAGTTTAGTAATCCATTTCGAAGTTTAGTAAAAGATGTAAGAAAGTTTAGTATACGATTGAAAGGGTTTAGTGATCGATTTTTGCAAAGAATTTCCGAGTTTAATAATCGCCTATTAGAGTTTGGTGGGCGATTGTAATATTTAGTGATCGAATTTTTTTTGATTTTAGTGAACGATTGAAACAGCCTCACTTAACGATAATAAACAAAAATAGAAAAATTTATTCGCTTAATTAATGAATCAACACAATGGAATTTTGTTTACGCCTCCAATCCACACTATTTTACACATTTTGTTTCACTGCCAACTACAGCTTTATTCTTTTTACACTAAAAATCTCGTTCAGTAGAGAATTAATCTCGTTCAGTAGGGAATCTCGTTCAGTAGAAAATGAATTTCGTTCAGTAGAAAATTAATTTCATTCAGTAGTAAAATAAATTTCGTTCAATAGAAAATTAATTTCGTTCAGTAGAGAATCTCGTTCAGTAGAAAATTAATCGGGTCTTTTCTCTCAGACTCACTGCAAAACTAAAAAGCATTCAAGACACCCTGCATTCAAGTCTACTACGGTGACTGGTAAGAGTTGCTACGATAGGTTAAGATTACGTTATTGATTTATGGTTAGGTTAGGTCATTGGCGATGGCCGAAGGCCTTTAATTTTTTGTCTAATTATTTGACCTCTATAACTGAGAAAGTATATTTGTTTGACCTCTATAAGCAGAGAGATAGTATATTTTTACTTCTATAAGTGAAAACGTCTGATTATTTGACCTCTATAAGCCAGAAAGTATGATCTCTATAAGTAACAGAGATAGTAGGTATATTTTTATCTCTACAAGTGAGAAAGCACATGTATTTTGCCTCTGTAAGTGAGAAGGTTACGCAATTTCAGTGCTATAGGAGACAAGCTAAAACGCTGTAAACCTACTACCAGCTGAAGCGATGGCATGTTACCTCTATAGGTAAAATTGGCCGTTTAGTTTATAAGGGGGAAGTACTGGCTGTTTTACCTCTATAAGCTGGAAATGAAGCATAATTTATTTCTATAAGCAGGAAATATGGTATATTTTACCTCTGTATTTGAGATAGATACAATATTTTATATGACTAAACAGATAGACTATGCTATTTTTGCTCTATAAGTGGGATATATAAGTCGCGAGATCCAACTTATTTATTTTGGCAATGAACACTTTGATGACTTTATTGGTAACTGTATTGGTAAACATAATAATATTTTTTTTACAAAAGCGCTAAGGTATTCCTATATCCAAAATTAAAAAAAATGGCAGAAACCAAATCTTAATTAATTCTGCGGTTGATTAACTCTTTTGCAGGCAACATTAGAAGTTTTATTACAGTAATTTAAAATGCCGTTGGTTAGGAATCGAAAATTTCGAAATATTCCGGCGAACTTTAGTTTCATTTTCTCATTTTGCTTCACTTTCTCATTTAGCTTCCTTGTTTTACGATGATGCAACTTTATTTCTCTCAGGCGATTTTCTTCCATTAGCAACTTCAACTGAAGAACATTCATTTCTGGTAGAACGTGCCATGCATCAACGCTTAAAATGAAACTTTTATACTCAGCAGGTAGTGTGTCAATCAACATGATGACTAAAACATTCTTTGGTAATACTGCATTATTAACATTTAGATAGTCACCAATATCATTGAACTTGCACAAGTGACTTGCCATTGACACGTAAGAATTCTTTTTTAAATTAATAAGCCGCCGGTACATCATTGCCAAGCGATAATCTGCCTTCTCTGCATTTTTCCTCTTCAAAATATTCCACATGTCCTCAGAGGTTTTGCGCAGTTTGATATAGCGAACTTGCAACTGTTTGATATCAATTGCTACCCTTGCTCCTTCATCTTCGTCAGTACAGTAAACTTTTTCCGCCACGTTTTCCTTATACTCCATTGAAATCGTTTCTTGATAAAACATTGTTTGTCTTTCTGTTAAAATTTTTGTTATCAAATTTATAATATCATTACTATTTTTGACCTTTATTCTTTGGAACTTAATTAATTACTAATATTTCAAACATTTATTCAACATTAATAATAGCAACAGAAAGAATAAATACAAGGCATATTCAAAAGTTAGGGGCCGTTTGGTCGTTAAAAAAAATTAACTCAAAAGAAAATTTTTTTTTTAGTTTTAGTTGACTAAATATCTACCTAACATTTCTGCATAATTGCATATTTTTCCAAACATTTCTAGTACTTCGACAACAGCCTAAATGACACCCCTTGCGCAACAATTCGCCGCCGATCATTTTTTTTTTTAATTCTATTAAATAAATTTAAAAAAATTATGGAAATTAATTGGAAAATAAATTTAAAAAAATTGATAAAAAAAAAAAAAAAAATTAAAAAAAAAAGCTGACAAAAATTGAAGACGAATTTAAAAAATTTTTATAGAAATTAAAAAATTATTAAAAAGCAATTGATAGAAAAATTAATGAAAAAATTTAAAAAAAAATTCAAAAAAATTGATAAAAAAAAAAAAAAAAATTATCGGCGAGAGTTGGCGGCGGATTGTTGTGCAAGGAGTGTAATTTGGGTCGTTTAGGTACTAGAAATATTTGGAAAACTGTTCAATTATGCATAAATGTTAAGTAGGTACTTTTCTTATGAGTCAATTTTTTTTTTGGCAACCAAACGGCCCTTACCTAGTGGACATGCCTCGTATTAACCGCCATAAACCAAAAGTTACAAATAAATACCAAACTGACCATAAACATCAAATAATACCAACATAATCTAAACCTATGAAATTCCGGTATGATCTAGTATTATAATTGTTATTCAATTTAAAATTATATAATATATATTCGTATTTAGAATTTCTTTATCTTAACCAAATAAACGCAATTAAACCAATTTAAAAAGTTAAACTTTCAATAAACTCATGATTTGAATCTTGTAATTTGTATATTTGAGTGCTAGTAACCAATAATTTATTAGTAATTTGTAATTCAATATAATTTTTTAAGAAAATATGGTAGATTTTTCTCTCCCATTAACCAAATTATTTTTCATGTTCAGGCCTATCTTTTGATGCTTATTCAACCAGTAATTTTTTTTAACATTATTTTATCTCTATTACTAATAATTTTCTATGAATGTCGGATGCAAAAAAAAAAAAAACATTTAGGTTTTATAACTAATTTAGTTAACTGGTTTTGCTTTTATTATGTAATGAAAACTAAGAAATAATTGCTGGAAATGTGTAACTAGCAATAACAAATTTGCCATAAAATTCATAATCATCAAGTTTCAAAAAGCGCAGCAAACTAAGTACATGTATAGTCAATAATGTTTACACTATTTTAGAAGTAATAAGGGCTAAATATTGATGCAGCTGCGCACAGTTTTTTTTTTTTTGATCTAATTTGATTTTAATTAAATGTGGCTCTACTCATAACAATTAAGTTTCTACTATGTAACATACAGTATAAAAAAGAAATTATTTGAGTAAAAGCTTTGAATTGTAGAAAGTGTTACAATCGCAAATCAACATTAGACTGAAACCACAGTCAAGAAGCAGAGTTTGATTAATTTTCTGTTTGGAGCTTCATGCAATATTTAGCCATAATTCCTTGCATTATAATTAATGTTTGCCAATACCAAGAAATGCTTTTCCTTTTTGGATTAATCCACTTCCAGAATAATTATTATAATTTCCGGTAGTTTTTCGGTTGTTTTGGTTTTTAGGATTTAAAACCTTTTGAGCATTAATGAGTTTTTTGAAATTAATTCCAATTTTTTTCATATTGGAAAGTTCGTAAATAATGTTGTGAACGTCTTGAATAGTAATGCCTTGAGTGCCCTTTGAACTATTTATAGCTGTATCAAGCATAGTTGTTTGCGTATCATAATCGAATAACATTTCTTGTAATCCTTTTATAACGTCCGCATTATCCGAACCTCTTGTTTGTAATGACTTTTCATTTTCAATAAGTTCCAGGAGGTGTTCCTTAAACGAGTCATTGCGAACAACCATTGCATTTTGTTTTAGGTACACTGCCAGCTTAGCTGCGTATTCATTTAGCTTTTTTTCTTCTGCCTTAAACTTCTTAATTTCATCTTCTAACTTTTTTATCATTGCGTTTTTAGCAGCTATCGCTCCCTCCTTAGTTTGCAGTTGAGTTTGAACGTTGGAATCAATCACTTGGATATTCACTTCTTCCGATTCATAGTAAATGTGCAAATGTAGCTTGTAGCTACAAGAGCATTGATGACAGTCATTTGTAGTTTGATCAATAGCCCAACAATGTCTTAATCCATCATCTCCTATGACTTCTTTAGGTATTTCTGTTAAATAACAAGGATCATGACATTTCTGAGGGTAATGGTAACTGATTTGTGAGCCCACATTGTATGGTTGGCGACAGTTTTGCCCAGTGCATACTGTACGTGGTTGGTCTAACTCTTTTATGTTAAGAGAAACTTGTGGTAAATATAAAAGTTCTTTTAGTTTCTTTTGATCATTGCTGCAGTCCGCAATTTCATCCTTTCTTTGATTTAAAACTTGTATATTCATTTGGACGTTTCTAGCCAAATCCGACATAGGCCTTGCAAGGTTAATTATTGCCTGCCGTGCTTCATTCACGCTCAAGGTTTCGGCAATTAAATGAGGAGTCAGTCCATGTCCTTCATTTCCTTCTACTATATATCGTATCATCCGTTGACTTTCTTCTACTGATTTGATCCAACTTTGGCCAAAGTTTTTGAAGTCATCTTCATTAAATTTAAAACCATTTTGCAATGCAATGAGAAATCGAAAGGATTCATTATCTAAGCAAAATATGTTGCTCTTATCAAAGGGTATTTTGGGATTCGGAGGTTTATGTCGAATTTGATCGAGGATTTCGGTTAATGGGGTAACGGTGTCTCCCGGGCGGTAGAAAGTGCTTCTGGAGTTGGTAAACACGAAAACAATGTTGTCACTGGCTTTTTGATGCAAATGACAAAGCAATTGCTTGATGCAAAATGCAAAAGAAGTAGTTAGCCTAGCTTCGTTTGGTTTGAGCAAAATACAAATTCCATATAATTCATCATACTTAGACAAAAAGCTTAACATTCCTTCAAGATTTATGTTATCTTGATCAACTCCTCTTGTATCTCCAATTCCGGGAGTATCAATAATTCTTAAAACGAAGTTGTCCACCCCAAATTCGTAAGCTTTACACGCTTGGGTAGAGGACTGACCTTTATGCATATTTTCATTTTCGTCTTTTCCAAAATGAACAGTCCTGGATTGAAAGTTTTCATCAGGCAGTGTAAATTGGCAAGCAATTAATGCTTGTGGCTGTCCTTTTCTTGCTTCTTCCAAGCTGTTAAATGTTAAATAATTGCAGAAAGCATTAATAAAGGTGGATTTTCCCACACCAGTCTGTCCCAATAGCAAAATGTTGTATTCTTTGCCACGAATGCCTCTAAATTTACTGCCTAATAAGAGTTTACTAGATAAATATTAACATAATAATTACTATTCTTGTGTATTTTGAGTTTCTTACCTGCAATTGAAGTCTTTTCTGAAGTGTCCATCTGGAAAAAGAATGATACATATTTATTTCTTGCTAATATTAATTATTTTGATACAATAAAGAGTTTGCGCTGCACAGCTTGCACCTCCTTACAACATTCATTTAAATGTGGTTAAAATCGTTTATAGTGTATTAGTGCGCCCGCTTAAAGTGCAATTTTTGCTCGGTCCCTTGGACAACACTATTGGAATATGTGTTAAAAAATAACTGCTTAAAGTACACCCGCTTATAGTGCAATTCCGCATATTTTGGTCCCCAGAACTTAAGTCTGTAATAGTCTAAAATATTATGTAACATAAAAGAAATAAAATGAAGTTAAAAATGTTTTTTGAGCAAATGCTTCATTTCAATGGAAAAAAGAATCACTTTGGCTACAATTTCTAGCATTTTCCGGATATAGTGCGAATTTTCTTTGGTTCTTTGAATCGCTCTATAGGCAGGTTTCACAGTACGTGATGTCAATTTGACCTCATGTTTAAAGTGAATTGCAATGGATTATGGGATTGAGGTTATTATTTTGACTTATAAAAAAGAAAATTTAATTTTACACCTTAGGTACACTAATTAAAAATGGATGCCATATGACAATAATTTTGAAAAAGGTTTTGTGCTTGTGGCATCACGATTTTAATCGTGAGAGTTGTGATTAGTTGTCTTCATGTTTAACATTTTTAAAAAACGGATTTCGCATATCAAATTTAAGGTAACTAGAGGTTTTTGTGTCAAACTCTTGAATGTTAATTACTGTTCTCTAATCTTGAACTGTGAAAAAGAGGAAAAATACTTATAAAATTAAATCTTTTTACAAATCTGTTTTTTTCTTTTGTGATTGTTTTACATGAGGGATTGAAGAGCGCAGTATTGACAAAAATTTCTTCAGCATCCCTTTTTTAATCCAACACCACGTCTACCACACCTCTCCCTCTCTATCTGTAATTATCTTTGTTTCGAGCGGAAGTTAATAATACCAACAACAAAGCATTTGTATGTGTTTGACGCACATACCACCTTAATCAGGTACAGGTATATCATTGTCAGGTCTAGCGTTGATTAACTTTAATGATTGCCAACTGAACAAATTTCGTAGATGCAGTCACTGGAGTTACACAGTTAAGCAATAACATTTCATTAGATTACATAAGGGTAAGTTTCTTTTATTTAAAATAGTGCAGTTAAGCTAAGGTAAGTTAATGACAAATGTCATTGTTGCATTTATTGATCCATTTTAATCAATAATTCCGTTTTGAAACTCGATTTTTTTTAAAAGCACAAAGGCCTGTAAAACGTGTGGTTTCAAAATAATTTTTGGTGAAATGGTGAAAATTTGAAAGCATGGTCGAAATTAGCCAACTTCAAACAAGAAGGATTTTTAGATTTCAAGGAAATTGAGGGAAAGCATTATTTACTTTTGCATTTGGGCCTTAATACCATGTGATCGCCATAGTCAAAATAACAGAACAGTACTAAAAAAAATTGTATTTACCGGCTCAAAGTTTGATTGTAGATGATTTTTATCACCCGGAACTTTGTTTTCTAGTTCAGCTATTTTTTGCATAAGTGCGGCAACTTCTGGTGATAGTGGTTTTTCAACTTGTTCACTCTTAAATGCAATGATCAACATTGAATATGATAATTTATAATAAGAATATAATTACTATTAATTACCACTGTTGGATTGGACAGAGTAGAAGGTGCTTTGGGTTGAAGTTTACTTTCTAATTGAGCAACTTTTTTAATTAGAGCGTCAACTTCTGGAGATGCGGAAGAGACTGGTAAACCAGTTGCCTGAAATTTTTGTTTAAAATTTATAAATACCGGTAACTAAACACCATTTAATTAATCTATTAATTACCGGTATTTGACTTTGTAGTGGCGCTATAGATGGATTGCTTTCATAAAAGGCTACTTTTCGTCGAAGTTCTTCCATTTCAGAATTTACTGGGTCAGCTTGAACAGTGTTTTTGAACTATGCATAATTTCATAAAGTGTTTTAAAGGATATAGAAACACGTGTTTTTTATAAAAAAAAAAATAAGGGGTCACGTTATGTTAACACGTGGTATAAATAACAGCATCATTATACGACACATAAAACCCTAGCGGCAGCAGTGAGAGGGGGGGGGGAAGACTGTTTTTGACACTTCTTATGGTGACGTTTTCATAACGTTAAGCAGCGAGTAATCATTCGTTTTTGAAAATCATCGCAAGTTGAGTGAGACATGTAGTGATGGTGTCATGTATGTGTCTCACTCAACTGGAGATGAAGAAAAGTTCGAAAACGAATGATTACTCGCTGATTAACGTTATGAAAACGTCGCCGTTTGAAGTTTAAAGCGAGTTTATTTTTTTAAAATGGGTTACCTGTCCATTAAATGACTGACTCGGCCCTGCAGCTGCTTGTTGTGATATGGCAGTTTGCATTTGTTCCATTTTATTCATCATAAACAAAACTTGTTCTTGCATTTTTAAAAGCTACGAAAATAAATTTTTTTACTCAAGTTAATTTTGTTTAAAATGTTCCTACTTGTGTCGTTTCCGCTTTTACAGGTTCCTCCTTCTTGTACTTGCAAGACTTAATGTGAGCCTAATAATGAATAATAAATTAATTAAAAATAAAACACATACAGTACTACAAATTCGAAATTAATAATTAACATTAGGTTGAGAAAAGCAAAAGATAAACGGTAAAATAATTTGTAATAAAATAAAATTTTAATTATGACGATGTTAGAAGATGTATTACCAATACTTTTTTTATTTAATTTGGGCGATGAACTTCAAAATAAAAAAATTGGCAATAGAGCATGCAGCAAACATTACAACATTTTGGTCTATCAAGTGAATGATTAACAAATCATTAATAGTGCACATAACAATAATTGTTTGTTACATGGTTGCTTGCTACATTTTTGCTATGCTACATAGGCCTACCGGTAAGGCTTCACATTTGGATAACTAGGCTCACTTAATTTTTTTAATTACAATAAAAAAAAATATTACTAAATAGGTTTACTATTAGATTAATAATGGTTAGGAATGAGGATATTAGATACTGGTGGGAAAGGTATTATTACTATTATTAAAAGCACTTTTTCTTTCCAAGTTTAAAATCGTAAACTTACAGCAATTTCATGTAAAGCTGATTGTGTTCTGCAACCATGTTTTATGTTCGGACATTTCGCATATAATTCACCAAGGTTCTTCTCAAAAGTATCACTAGCTTTTGCCTGTAATAATTCACATTATAAGTAAGTTTATAAGTTGACATATTGTGATTACCAGATTGACGATTGTTGCTTGGCAGGTTGGGCAATGGTAGTCGCCATTTTTAGTATAGGTGCTTATTTTACAGTTTCGACAGAAGATATGCCCACAATCCGAAACACTCGGATCTAGGGCAATTGTCTTGCAATCTACACAGCAATAATCCTTTACATCATCAACGAATTCCAGTTCCGACACAAATTCAATTAAACAATTTTTATCTACTTCTGAAATATTAATTAAAATGTATTCATTTCTTAATTATTTTAAAATAGGTTTGTCTAATTACCACTTAATCGATCCATTGCAAAGAATAATTATTGTATTGTAATGAACAGTATTCAATACAACTTAACATCTTCCACGTATACACAAACTTCTATAGACAAATTTTTTTAATTTTAAATATACCGATGTTAAATTTAATCTTTTATATACAGGTAATAGAGTTGATAGCTACTTTATCATTACATTTTTTAAATCGTAATCTTGATTTTATTAATTCTGTTAAGGGTGTAGGCCTACTTGAATTACATTTTTTAAAACCATAATCTTGATTTTATTAATTTTGTCAAGGGTGTACTTGAATGTCATTCTATCGATGAAGCAGGAATGGTTTAAATTATAACAACCTTTGCTGTTTATTATTAGTATCATCACATCTAAATACTGTATTTGAATAACAAATTTTGTATTTATTAAAATTGCGAGTATGATTATGAAATGTTTACAATACTTTAATGTAGGCTACACGTTATTTGTATTACATTAATTATGAAAGTAAAATATTGATTAGGGTTGGACAGTCTATAATGCATTCCTGTTTTACTATCATCAGATATCAATAATCAATTGGGGCGTTCAGTTTTGAAACGGTTTAAGTTCCCACGAGGCCTGTAAATATGACCTTTACATCTTCTTCTTGGAAAGTTGGTGCTTTATTCTTTTTCTCTATCTTACCCTGACCTATTGACCTAACTTCGGTTTGTAGGTTAAAAAATACAGAAAGCTTCGAAAAGCCCTGTGTGTTGGCCCACCCAGATGTAGTTTAAGTGGGAGTCTCCGAGTCACCCATCTAACTACTTTCCTGGTCCAAAGTTGATTAATGCCAAGGAGGTTATGGAAGTCATGTGTGCATGGTATCGCAAATTTGAAGTTTAGATGAAGATAATAAAATATTTTAGTTATTTTTTATTATCGTTGATATTACAGAAATAAATTAATTATAAATCTAACAGTTTACTATAGGCCTACAATAAATTAATAAGTCATCTCTTTATTTCCATGGTAAACTAATAAAACATGACTACCGCCTCTAGCTTTTAACTTAAGTATTAAATTAATGTCAATGTAATTTTATACAATTAACAATTTGATGCGGGTCAATTCAATGAGGTGGCGGCATTTTATAAATTAACAATTTCTTCGCCAACACTAATGATCATTGTAGCCTACCATAATTATTTTGCTTCTTCATAATATTTTATTTTCAAATCTGGAAAATGTTCTGTTTAACACGAATACATGAAACTTTTGTTACCATATACAGTAAAACCCGGATTTAACGCTCTTCAAGGGACCGCAAGAAATTAGCGTTAAATGCGGGAAAGCGCTATAG